>CABFVX010001915.1:122305-132475 GCA_902151425.1 Timema shepardi | reverse complement strand
GGGGGGGGGGGGGGGGGATCAAATGAACCTTTGAGTAGGTCGGTCGTTGAACCCTGGTCTAAGGCGTCACTCTCGCAATATACTAAACTGTCAATGACAGGGAGATCGGGGTTCAAATCCATTTCAGGAGTACCGAGGGTGGTTTTTACTAAATTGTTTTCCACTCTCTCTCTCCATCAAACCATACGTTGATCTGCTGTCACTCTCAGCAGTCAAACCTTACACGACAAACCATTTGTTTTCAATTACCAGAACTAGACGAAACAAAGTTTGTTAACGATATATTTTAGTGACCAGTTATAACAAGATTCAAATGTGAATATAATACTTTAAATTAATTATTTCATACTTGTTGCCACAACAACAACAACAAAAACATAGTTTTATTAATCTATTTTGTTCTTTCAATAAGTTATGACAGTAGTTTTTAAGGAAGTATTATTAATATTTTTGATTGATAATATGGTATAGTAATAATAACTATTTCAATACAAGTTAATATAAGTGACTTTATACTAATGTTTGCGATAAAACTCTTTCTCTGTTACCATCATGCCAATGGCGAATGGAATTTATATACACTACTCTATACAATAATACAGGGTGGCCCACGGAAAAGTAGCCCACCTTCTATATCCATCAGGCGCCTCCCTCTGAATTAGAGGGGGCCAATCCCCTTCCCGCCATATTATGACATGAATTATTATTATTAGCACCGCGTCTTACTAATCGTTCGGGTTATACACACTTACGCTAATATGTGATGGTGGGGTGATTGTGAGATGAAATGGAGGACCTACAGTTTAACGTGGGATCCGAACCACGGTGGAGGCCTGGCATTCCCCTCATTCACAAGATGTCTTGTCAGAGGTGAAGGAAGGGTTTGGTAATCAGATAAATCTGTGCCCGGACTGAGGATTGAACCCCGGCCGTGTGACATGAAGAATGAGTCAATAAAGCTTTAGACGAGCAGTTCACTTGCTCTTTCTTCATGTCACAATATGGGTGGGATTGGATTGACCTCCTCCAATTCGGAGGGAGGCGTCTGCTGGATATAGAAGCCGGCTACTTTTCCATGGGACACCCTGTAGATAAAAAAAAAGTGTTATGAAATATAATTATTGGCAGTTAAGGTCAAGTGTGATAGGGTGATAAGAGAATGGAAGGGGACAATATTTACTAAAAGTCATGTCAAGATTGTCAACAACCTACAAGCTGCACCCGCCTCGGTGGAGTAGTTGGCTAACGTGCTTGTCGTGTTGAGCTCGACTTCCGAGGACGGGGAGATCGAGGCTCGAATCTTGGTCGGGTGAACTGGGGGTGGTTTTTCCCTAAATGGTTTTCCACTCTCCCTCCACGCGAATGCGGGTTCACTTCCTCTAATTCAACCTTCCCAATTCCTAATCCATTAGAGTAATTAGTACTTAAAGCGTATAACCCGAACGGGTAGTAAGACGCGGTGCTAAATATTATTATTATTATTATTATTATTATTATTATTACAAGCTGCCAACGTTATACTTCCATAAATGATTTTAGTAAGATGAAATCATGAATTACTTAACATTATTATATTGAATACAGTGAAGTAATATTTAAACAAATAAATGTGTTTGTCCTGGAAAGGCGAGTCTCTTGATTAAAATAATAATTTAAAGTACAACTTACCGGTGGTTGAAGAATGATTAAAGTGACTTCTCGGTGGTTGAAGAATGTTTAAAGTGACTTTCGGTCGACTGTTTTGACGCAAGTAGTCGGTTCAAGTGACGCCTGCCCTTGACTGATAACAAGTGCTTATCTATCAATAGACTATCTCTCTCTTACATTCAATGTCTATGTTTCTGCTGTAGATGTGACCATGGGTAGAAAGTATGACAATAAAATACTAATACAATTACAATTTGCAAATGGGAAGATTAACTATATTTTCAATAAAAATACATTATAATACAGAACATTTCGTATGAAATAGTTTACCAAACGAGCCCCTCACACTAAACCAAAGTAAATATAAACACAAAATCATGAATTAGCCTTGTTAAGTAACTAAGAAATGGTGTATTGACAAAAATAAAACCACTAGATATAATTTAATGCTTCACTGTGCAAATATAAATACAAAATTTAAATGGTTTAATAAATTGTTTCCCTTATCAAGTTTTTACAAATACACAAAAAATATACACATTATATAACTTTTATTAATAATAAACTTAATAAAGCAACAATTTGGTATACAATAAAAAATATTCGTGCCATCAGCCCGCAGCTAGCTATACAGACAGAGCAGCCCTCCCCTGTCGACGATGATAGTACCAACATAGCAAATAGAGGGCCGCATTGGGTCAGCACAACAAACCCTCCGGCCGTTAATCTCAGTTTTTTATACCGGAGCTGCAACTTTGTCATTCAAGTAGCTCCTCATTTGTCCTTACGAGCTTGAGTTTAACCTCGTTCCAAATCCACTGCTTCACAGAAAAATTCCGGAAACACCGGGGACCCCAAACCCAGCTTCGGTAAACAATAACTATATTTATAAACAAAACTGTTTTGGTATAACTTATGGCTATGCAAAGTCCATTTTTCAAATTCGAAGCAAACTCAAAACCGAATACATGAAATATTCTCAAAAACGAATTGAAGTTGAAGTATGGCAATAATTTGACTAAAAATGGAATATTTTAGTGGTCAATATTTTTACTGGCGAATTTTTGTNTTTGGGGGGTGGCTTTTACCCCCCCCCCCCCCCTCCCGAGTGAAGTCAAAGTTAATATTGTTTTCAAAGCCAAGTCAAAGTTCTGAAATTTCGCACTCTCTTAGTATTAATAATAATTTATATTTAAAAAAATCTAACATATGAACAACAAAATTTCTTTGAGGATGTTTTATGCTAAACAATACAAACATATTTCCACCGAGGTATTACATTGATAGAACAATTGATATACACAATCAACAATGTCATCGAGCCAGTGTGAGCTTTCAAAAATGGATGAGTCAATACCATTGGGTCGGCCATTATTAGGATTATCCTTATAAACAAAAACAATTACCAATACCCTTGAGATATATATATGTAGTTTTAGATGGGTCAAATCTGCAATTCTATCAATCAAAATTTCTAATATGATTCTTAAAAAAAACGCAAGCTTAAGAGGTTTTTTTTTACTAAATTTATTCTTAAGTTGGTATATAAACTAATAATAATACTAACAAATAACTTTTGAGTTAGTTTTTGTTATAATGCATTCATTATAGTATTAATATATTCGATTAAGTGTCAAATCAATGGTCTGGAGTCTGGTTGTTAAGTTCGTCCAGTGATTTTGTTGGACTGAACCACCAATATGAAGCTTTAAATCAAATTAAAAAAAAAACTCCATGGCTTAAGCTCGTGATGGTGATATATCGTCCGAGCGGGCGCCGTCGTTAGCAATCAAAGTGCCAACATTTGTGGATAGACGGTGTCACGTGGTCAGCACAATAAATCCTCAAACCATTAATATCAGTTTTCTAGACTGGAGATGCTACCTATTTATTCAAGTATCTTCTCAAAGAGGCCGAGTTCGAGCCCATTCCAGACCAAATTTTTCACAGATATATTGTGGAAGCTCCAGGGATTGAACCCGGGAACTATGGATTCATAGAAAGCAACTATGACCACTGGACCACAAAGAATGGTGGAAGGATAGAGGAAGATGGAGACATTTTACCAAACTGGCCTAACCACGGGCTGGAAACAGATGATATCTTTCAAATTGTTAGATATTTTCTCAAATCCTCAAATATAGTTAAGACTTAACGGGTTTGAGAAAATGAAGGCCCAACCTTTATCTCTTTTAATTAATTAATGCAATTAATTAAGCACAGGCTGTATGAAATAATGTATTCAGTGAAACTGTTTATAAATTAATTAGACTAACATTGGGCTGTCTAAATTAACTATAAAACTATGAAATCCAGATCTGTACCCAGAGGGGGAGAGGGAGCATTGACTCATGGATAAGTCCCACAAAATAAAAATGTAAAATTATTTTGTTCAACATCTTGTGTGAATAAATTAAGCTTAAAGCGTTGGGTTTTCTTATGTTGTGATTTTTGCTATGCCGTTCTATCTCGGGGTATAGCAGAAACCATTTAACCGAATGGGCCGATCTAGAGTTTACATCAGGGGTTTTTGGAATAAAATATCTAACCCTAAATATAAAGGTAGTCTACTCAAGGACAAATAAATTATTTTCTAAAAATCCACTCCATTTTAATTAAATTTTGTATCTAGGCATCGATAAATATTTCAAAAAAAAATAATTATGTATTCTCGATTTTCCATTAAAATGACTAAGGATACTTTAAATTATTATTATTATTATTATTAGCACCGCGTCTTACTACCCGTTCGGGTTATACGCACTTACGCTAATGTGTAATGGTTGATAAATCTATGCCGGGACCGAGGATTGAACCCCGGCCGCCAGCACAGAAGTCTGACACCTTACCCCTAGACCACCAGGTCACCAGATACTTTAAAGAAGCAGACATTCCCTATTTTGATCATACCTCTGAAACTATGTGAGATACAAAATAACATAATTTTAAAGTTGTATTATTAATATAATTAAATATTTTAATTAGGAATATATTTTTATAAAAACCCAATAATTTCACATCATTGAAAATGAAATTGATTGATAAGCTCTTAGTGGAAAGAGATATTCTTCTTCGCCCAATGTTTCTGTAACAGTGTATATTATTTCATTTATACTCTCTGTCAGAGTGTTTCTTCAACACCGTGTATTATTTTATTTCACAAATCTTACTAGTTTTTTTTAGTAAATGTCTCTATCTTAAGATAATTTTTTTTATGAGAAGGGGTACAAAAATACATTTCTAACAAAATTTTTACGATGTAAAGGGGGTAAAACACCCCCCTCCTTCCCTTATTAAGGCCTTGTTTATGTTTAATTATCTAACTATTACATACTTTACTAAAATATCTCATATCACCAAAGAAAACAAAAGCATACATCAAAGGTACGAAATAAATTACAATAATAGTTAGTATCGATGAATAATGGCATCGGCCCAGCTGTATTTTCACCATTTTATGTTCAACCATGGCGCGCAACAGATCTTTCACCAAATCACAAGAGAAACGGCTGCAACACACACACTATTATAACAAAATGTTCAACAAACAATATCACCGCCCAAAATACAATTGTATCATATAAAAAAAGCTTTTTTTAAGGTCCCACTTATACTTCATTAATTAAAAAAACAAATAATGAAGTACAATAAAAATAAAAAAGCTTTTTAGTTTGGGGTTTCCCCCCCCCTTTTTGTTTAGTACTAAGCTACATGGCAATGTTACTCTAAACATTTTTTATCATGATCTATTTTTGTGAGGATGACCCGATATAGAGTTTTTAAAACTAAATCTGATTTAATGAGTTTTTTTTTGTATTGTGTTTGTAGTATATGGAAACTACAGTAGCGCCATGGTTTCTTTGGTGCTGACTGACAGCTCACAGCTGACAGCTAAGGCTTTTAAAAGTTACCAGACCAAATTATGTATCCCGACACCGAACCATATGATCTGCAAAAACATGTGTTTAGCAGCTGTCACTTCTGACAGTTAAAATGTAAGTATATATCTAAATGTTGACTGTCAGAAGTCAGCTGTGAGCTGTATCGGGAATTGAAAGGGTTGGAAGTCCAGCTTACCTTTGTGGAAGTTCGTTCATCTTGGAACGTCCAATAGAACTCATAGACCCATTTGCAAGAACAAGGCTGGGTGGAATAAAGGAGAGATAAGGTTCTATCTACTATGCCGCAGCTCAACGCATCAAACGGTTGTATTAAATTAAACACTGAAAGGAGGATAGAAGGGCAAGGACGGTTCTGCTGAAGAAAGGGACTGAAGTACCCCAAAAATTACATGATTATGTGGTTTGTTGTGTTTTAATTGTGAACTTAGAGATCTACAATTTTCTGGTGTGTAGGCCTTGCCATGCCATCCCATCCGCCTTTCAATGTTTAGTTGAAGTGAAATCAAAACGTTTAAGCTTTACCCAGCCAAGGAATTAGCGTAAAAACCCTATAGCGTGCCATCCCCGGTTTTGTTAAGTGCCGGCGCATGCGTGTGTTAACGGTTTTATGTCAATCATTGGAGATAAACTCCCAGCTGGAGCGCCGACTGAATGAGCACTTTGAGTCCCGGCATGAAGCTGGCTATCTGCGAGAAGTCTGGTCCGGACACCAGCTGCGTGTGGAGACCCAGACAACCGGTGTAGTCTCCGATCTGAACCAGCTGCACCATCTGGTGGAGTCCTTGCAACGTGTTTGACGACAACTGGAAACGCAAGGGCGCAAGTTTCAGTCAGAGACCGTTAACAAAGACACCTTTTTCACTTTTTGAGATACACGAACGAAACTAGTCCAACACCTTTGCTCAGTCGGTAGACTTTCTGCCTACCGAGACAAGAGTCCCGGGTTCGATTCCCGGCAGGGCTGTATAATTGGTGAAGTACGGGGTCCTCTGTTCACACTGACGAATTAACAGCTGGGAAAGGATGTTGTGTTTGTTCTAGATTTAAGTTAGTTTATAAGTCAGTTAAGTAAGAGCATCTAAATCCCTCAACAAAAAAAAAAGCAACGAACACAATATGGCTATTAAAATGAAAAATTCACACTTTACACTGATGCTGCTGGATAAGGCAATAAGTCACCCCTTGAAGAAAATCAATAACTATACCTCAATTTCTCAGACGTAGGTTTAATCTTTAACCAAATTCATTCCCCCCTTTTTCTTATTTTAAAATGGGTTATTGTTCAATTCACACTCCTTCCTCGAAGAGTTGTGATATAAATAATGAAATATAGGTCTAGGAATCGAGTGAGCGGAAGTGATAGGCAGCCAGTATCTCTCTGTCCAGTGGCAGCAGAGTTAATGTGTGACCTGTGTTCACTACCATCCCTCTTTCCCGTAATTTCCTCCGAATATAACCGGTTATAGAAGAAACAGGTGAATATTTTGCCAAGTTTTAATTGAATATCTGACCAAGTCTAAAATGATGGAAATGTGTCAAAACAAAGCACAAATAAAAAGTAAAAACACTAACACACATGTACACACTAATTCATAGAAACAAGACCAAGGTAGGTAGCGCAGTTATTGTAAATTAAAGAAGCCATCTTACCCTTGATTCCCGCAAGGCGTCGTACAAACTCTCCAACTTTCTAGAAACATCTTCCAGCTTTCTCTTGGTTTGCTGCAAAAGAAATCATCCCGTGAAGTGTTTAAAACAAACGATTGGGCGGTAACGACATAAATACTAAACACAAACTACTTACGATAGAAAATGAAATATGTTTGATTCCAAAACTCTATATTAGAACACAAACAGAAAGAGCCATATTGTGTTTGTTACTATAAGTCTCTTTTGTGTATTTCTTACAAACATACAAATCATAATAAATTAAGGATTGTTCGAATCTACTCTTTTTTTTCTTCTCAAAACCATTTTGCCTAAAAATCCGTAATAAAAAATCTTAAGATTCTGGCATGGCCGATCCATGTAATCATCGAAAGCACTGATTGCCGGCTTTAAGAGTAATAAAACCTTATTTTTAAGTTTACAAATATCTTTTAAATACCAAAGCTATTTTTTTTCTTCTAATTATGGCAGTTTCTTTGTCTGTGCTTGGTATTTGTAAAGCGTGACAGTGTGTATTTCCTTGCCATGAGAAGCTTCTAGAAGCCAACTCAAATGTACTTATAAGGCGTACAAATTGCAGAAGAGAAGGGTGGGGAAAGGTGCGTCCGTAGAAGAAAAATGGCCCAAATGTGAACTGCATTTCAATGCCGAGTATTTAGGTCAATAAAAGATCTACCTAATGCTCTTAGTCAATATCAGCACGTGTGTTGTCAGTTTTACATCTGTTACGTGTTTGGACTTCTCTTACAGGATTCCCATTATTAAAGTCGCATTTTTTTATCTTTTATTATCTGTCCAATGTTTATTATAATTATAAGTACTCAACAAGATAATTACATTTTATCCCAATAAAATTATTTAAATATATAATTTAAAGTCCAATGATAAAAAAAACAACCTTGGGGCATTTTTAGCACCAAATCCAAAGCAGCTTGCCCCCGCTCGCAAGAACCCAAACCGTCGCTGTTAAAAAGTTATGAGAGGCAGAAAGACGTTAACTTTCAAAATTGGTCCGATTCCAATTTAGCTCACATTAAGTGGTAGATTAATGGTCTCTAGTCGGGATATGCCTTTGACGTTGTTGGGTAAACACACCAGTTAACAAAACATTCGCACCAATTATTTTTTTATCTATATTCAATATGGTTTTTTTTAGAGATGGGGTTTTACAAAGTCAAACTGGAATTTTGAATCTTGGAAAAGATTACGACTATAATATGAAATATAAATATAATTTAATAATATAAAATATAAATAGAAACTAAACGTTAACATTTGTTCTTAAAATCCAATCATGTTTTCACTTAAGTGTTAAATTACTGGTTTAGGGTCTGGTTGAGCTCATGTCATTATAATTGGTTCTGAAAGATCAGTAAGTAGTTTTAGACCTCTAAAACCAATTTCACTTGAATATTTATATATTGAGAATTTGAGTCACCAACGGTTGGGCTCTAAGTTTTTTTAAACTCTAATTTGAGCTATTTTTGAATCCTTGAGGGTTTTAGGATTTGATTGGTCTATTTCTAATAAATTGATGAGATCTACAGTTAGAGGGTGTACAAGGATATTGGCCGCACTCACGGGGTTGGTGGCCGAGCAGGTGCATCTGTTCCTCAGCTCCTCAAACACTGTCTGCAGGTACATGAACTCTTCAGGAATGGGGGCCTTGGGTTTGGGGGGCTCTGCCACCCTGGCCACAGGGGCTGGAGAGGCTGCCACCTGCTGCTGTTGTTGGTAGTTCTGCTGCGGCAAGGGAGGGGAGGGGTACTGGCTATATTGTTGTTGTTGTTGCCCAGGGTCAGCGTAACCTCCATTCATGGCAACCTGCAAAGAAAATGGACACTTTGCTGATATTTGAACTACGCTGAGTTGTAAGAGGAAGTTAGAACTTTAGAGAAAGTGTATCCGCCTTTACGTAGAGGGGGAGGGAAAACCCATTTAAAAAAACACCCTTGCAACACCTGACTGAGATTCAAACATTGATCTCCCTGTTATTGGCAGTCCAGTCTTTTTCAAGAGGAGCTTCTTAGACCATTCGACTACCGAAGTAGGTAAGTAATACAATTTAACCAATGATCATCAAAGAATTTTGTCGTCGTCACCGTCGTCGTAGTGACCATCGTCGTCGTGGTCACCGTCGTCGTGAGTCGCCGGGGTCACCGTCGTCGTTGTGACAGTCATCATTGTGAGTCGTCGTCGTGACAGTCATCATCATCGTCGTCGTGACAGTCGTCATCGTCATGGTCACCGTCATGAGTCGTCGTCGTTGTGACCGTCATCGTCGTGGTCACCGTCATGAGTCATCGTCGTTGTGACCGTCGTCGTCATCGTGACCGTCATCGTCGTGGTCACCGTCATGAGTCATCGTCGTTGTGACCGTCGTCGTCATCGTGACCGTCATCGTCGTCGTCGTCAGTCGTCGTCGTGGTGACCGTCGTCGTCGTGGTGACCGTCATCGTCGTGGTCACCGTCGTCGTGGTGACCGTCATCGTCGTGGTCACCGTCGTCGTGGTGACCGTCATCGTTGTGGTCACCGTCGTCGTGGTGACCGTCGTGGTCGTCATCGTGACCGTCGTGGTCGTCATCGTGACCGTCGTGGTCGTCATCGTGACCGTCGTGACCGTCGTGGTCGTCATCGTGACCATCGTCATCGTCGTGGTCGTCATCGCCATCGTCGTTGCCGTCGTCACCGTCGTAATCGTCGTCGTGACCATCGTCGTCGTGACCGTGAGTCGTCATCGTGAGTCATCGTGGTGACCGTCGTCGTGACCGTCGTTGTCGTCAGTCGTCGTGGTGACCATCGTCGTGACCGTCGTTGTCGTCAGTCGTCGTGGTGACCATCGTCGTGACCGTCGTTGTCGTGGTCGCCGTCGTGAGTCGTCGTCGTGGTCGTGACCGTCGTCGTCGTGACCATCGTCGTCGTGACCATCGTCGTCGTGACCATCGTCGTCGT
>CABFVX010001915.1:93788-121034 GCA_902151425.1 Timema shepardi | reverse complement strand
TCGTCGTCGTGACCGTCGTCACCATCGTCGTCGTCGTCGTCGTGACCGTCGTCACCATCGTCGTCGTCGTCGTCGTGACCGTCGTCACCATCGTCGTCGTCGTCGTCGTGACCGTCGTCACCATCGTCGTCGTCGTCGTCGTGACCGTCGTCACCATCGTCGTCGTCGTCGTCGTGACCGTCGTCACCATCGTCGTCGTCGTGACCGTCGTCACCATCGTCGTCGTGGTGACCGTCGCCAGTCATCATCATCGTGAGTCGTCGTGGTGACCGTCGTCGTAAGTCGTCGTTATCGTGGTCACCGTTGTCGAGAGTCGTCGTCGTCGTGGTCATCATCGTCGTCGTGACAGTCGTCGTCGCCATCGTTGCGACCGTTGTCGTCATCGTGACCGTCGTGGTCGTCGTGACCGTTGTCATCGTCATCATCATCGTTGTCATCATCATCATCATCGTCGTCGTGGTCGTCGTAACCATCGTCGTCGTGGTCACCGCCGTGATCACCGTCGTCATTGTCGTGGTCACCGTCGTCATTGTCGTGGTCACCGTCGTCGTTGTGGTCACCGTCATTGTTGTCATTAGTACCGTTTCTTACTACGCATTCGGGTTATACGCACTTACACTAATGTGTAATGGTAGGGTGATTGTGAGATGAAATGGAGGACCTACAGTTTAACGTGGGATCCAAACCACGGTGGAGAACTGGCATTCCATTTATGTGACTATAAACAAGGAAATTATTTCAAGAATAGTTCATCACCAAATATTGAAAGGAACTCATTATCGTTTGTGTGTTGCAAGAACCAAAAAAATATCCAAAAATGTATTTGCGCGCAGTTAAGTTGGTACTCTGGGTATATTATACGTACGTTAGGAATGTTCCCGGGGACCTGCTCTGCAGGCACCGATCCGTACAGGGGGTGGGTGATGGGGTTCAGACCAGAGTAGTCTGCTTTCGGCTGAAACACGACACAGAGATCCTCCTCTTAGAGACTCCCTCGACAAGGACAGCACCTTCAGTTGCCCTAGAACTTGTGCACGGTGGATAATTGATCAGGTTGGTTTAGATGCTTAACAACCCTAAAAATAATTGTGTGCTTGCTGGAGGTGTGATAGTTCAATTCTTTATACTCAAAGAAAAATCAAATTGAATATATAAAATATTCATGAATATAAATCAAAGTTAAAATATTTTATGAAAAATTGTTTTAGTGCTTAAAAAAACATGAATTTTATATAAATTTAACAATAATATGATATAAAAGTAATATTGCAAATATATACTGAATTCAGCCAAAGTTGATAAATTAAGTTTCTATTATAATTTATGTGTTATTAAATCATTACAAATGTTTATCATGTTTGGAAATAATAACAAAACATAAAAACAAATTGAACCTAAATGTTTATTTTGGCTGTCATTATTTTTATTGTCAAAGCGAGAATTTTTAAGAATGCAAAAACTCAATAGTTGACTTTTATTGGTATTGAAATAGTTGAGAATTTATCAAACAATTTTTTTTTGACACTTCGATTCTTAACTCGGTTGGCAAGTTGGTAGTTCTGTCTAAGGAACTTTTAAACTTGAATCAAAGAAACTTATTAAATATTAAATTATTTGACAAATATGTGTATAATTTATTTCAAACATATGTTAATGTTAATTTAACCATTTAGGGAAAACCTCTTTTTCGCTTTATGAGGTATTTTGTTATACATTTTTGGAAAAAGGTGGAGAGAAACACTATAAAAGGGAATAAACACAACGATAGGAAGAACACAGTTCACACTTTACAATGCTGCCACTGGACAAAGAGATAATGGCCGCCTCTTAAAGAAAATCAACCGTCGCCGCCCAATCCCACGACCTAAGTCTCATTCCATCGGAACTCGTCGGGAGGGAGTGTGAAAATGTGCAACACTACTTCTTAAAAAAGAGGAAACCAAAGAACACAAAAGCGAAACGGTAAAGAATGATAGGACACACAGATAGGAACATGAAAAAGGAATAAAGACAGAAAGGACAAAGACAGGAGATGGAAATTTATAATTTATGATTCGTAAGAAGTAGTATCTTCTAAATATAGTTTGTTTAATTTATTTTGATACACAAAATAATTATTACAGTACATTAACTTGTCATGCCCGGGTTATAAGCACTTGGAACCTCCGGTAAATAATGGGACTTTAAACAACGGGTATCCTGTTACTTAAAATCCCTAATCCTAGGATTGTAAACGGAGAAGATGGGTTATAAAAACGGTGGGACACACACACACACCAACTGCCATGCGGGCGGGGATAGTCGTGAACTACCGGGGGAACACTCGATACCTGCTGGTGGGACATGTGACACTTCCATTTCCTTGTCCCTGCGTGTTCAGCCGACATGACTGTAGTGTCAAGCTACAGCCAACGCAACACACAACAACAAAAACAAAAAAAGATAACGAACAAATCAAACTGTAGATTTCAAAAAATTCAACAAAATTAAAATCTTTAGGATAGAATTTTTTTTAATTAAGTATTATGACCAGCAACATAATCTATATTGATAAGATGAAGATTTTCTCTTGTCATGAGCGTTGGGCGATATTTACCACACACAAGGGGCTGACATTTTAAAATTAATAGCCATACACAAACATATGCTCCTCAAAGCTAGAATTTTTTTATATATATACATATATTTATTTAAAACTAGGTCAGAAGAAATGATCTTAAAAGATTTTTTTTCCGACTGTCTGAAACAAAGAAAAGTATTGCAATGAATTGCGCGGTTACCTCTGGCAGACCTGGTACTTCTACCTGTAAAAATTTGCATGGAGGGGGAGTGGAAAACCATTTTGGGGAAAAACAACCTTACTACACCCAGCCGAGATTCGAACCTCAATCTCCCAGTCATCGGTAGTCTAGTTTTCCGCAAGAGTAGCACGTTAGACCACGCGGCCGACGAAACGGGTTCGCGCGACAATACTCTTTTATAAAGAATGCAGTAGCACTATTGCGTTTGTAAAAGTATAATTTTTTATTTTACTTACAGCGGGCTCAATATAAGCAAGCTATGAAAACCAAAGGAAAAAAAGACCATTAAAAATTGACAGTACTTATATATAATGATTTTAAAACATAAATTTGCCACCCCCCCTTCTTTCCACCCCAACCCACAACACACCTTTATCCTAGCCTTGTTACACCTTACCACTTTCTTAGGGAGATTTTTTTTAGCATCGTGTTTTACTAACCATTCGAGTTATACGCTTTACGGGAATTTAATAAAGAACTTTTCCAAAATATGCTCAGAAATACACCCCTTGCTATTGGTACACTCATGAGTAAATGGTTGTTTCTTGTTACAGTAAATACTGGAAATAATTTCAAATTTTTGAATTCCCCCCCGTGCCCCAAATTTAAAATTTTAAAGCCTGTGAAATGGAATCCTTTCGGATAGGTTGAGGGCGAGAGGAACAATCAAGGAAGAGAGCCAGGACAGGACAGGACAGAGAGGACACGACTACGGTGGTACGGTCGTGTGAGGAGAATGGAGGAGGAGAAGATAACAAAGAAGATGTTGGATATTGAGGTGGGAGGATACGAGGACAAGAGGAAGAATCAAGGGACATGTGACTGAAGGGAATGTGGAGGAGTGTAGAGGGGAGGGGAGAAAGGATACGTTGGAGAGCCCTATGTTCTAAACAGACCCTGCCAGTGGTTCATTCTTAGCACCGCGTCTTACTACCGGTTCAGGTTATACACATATGTACTAATTATGCTAATGGGTTAGGAATGAGAAAGGTTGAATTTTAGAGAAAATATACCCACATTTGTGTGGAGTGATAGAGGAAAACCATTTTGGGGAAAACAATACACCCAAGCAAAATTTGAACCCCGATCTCACCGTCATTGGCAGTCTAGTCTTTTTTTGCGAGTGACACCTTAGACCGTGCGGCCACAGAAGTAGATTATATATATATATATATATATATATATTTTTAGACAACGTTGCCCTACCTGGGGGCGAGCAGAGTCCTTGACCATAGGTGGGTCGTTCCAGCCAGGCGGCGCGTTCAGAGGAGCGCCCAGTTGCGCAGCAGCATTCATACCAGGGTTGGCGCCACCTACCGGTACATCTGGAGGAAGACAAGTGGTTGTGTTAGGTTCAAACTAGCGACAGAGAGAGAAAGAGAGATGAAAGATTCTGTCATAGCAGACTCGAAACAAGCGTGTTCAACCTAACCTGCCGAGTTGTACATCTCCGCGGGCGCAAACTGCTGTCCTTGATAGCCAGGCGAGTTGACAGGGGCCCCCGAGTACATCCCCAGGTTGGGGGCAGGGGAGTTTATGGGACCCCCAGAGTAAAGAGCTGACTGGGGGACCGGCGAGAAGGGGGAGATGACGGGCCTCAGACTGCACCGATGGGTCCAGGATGTATTTACTCCGAGATCCACCGCCACCACCTGGTCAAAAAAAAACAAACAAGTGGAGTTGAGGGAAATTATTATAAAACACAGCCATTACCTGTGTCCAGCGGCAGCAGTGTAAAGTGTGAGCCGTGGTTACTCTATGTCCAGCGACAGCAGTGTAAAGCGTGAGCAGTGGTTATTCTATGTCCGGCGGCAGCAGTGTAAAGTGTGAGCCGTGGTTACTCCATGTCCAGCGACAGCAGTGTAAAGCGTGAGCAGTGGTTACTCTATGTCCAGCGACAGCAGTGTAAAGTGTGAGCCGTGGTTACTACATGTCCAGCGACAGCAGTGTAAAGGGTGAGCCGTGGTTACTCTACGTCCAGCGACAGCAGTGTAAAGTGTGAGCCGTGGTTACTACATGTCCAGCAACAGCAGTGTAAAGTGTGAGCCGTGGTTACTCTACATCCAGCGACAGCAGTGTAAAGTGTGAGCCGTGGTTACTTTATGTCCAGCGACAGCAGTGTAAAGCGTGAGCAGTGGTTACTCTATGTCCAGCGACAGCAGTGTAAAGTGTGAGCCGTGGTTGCTCCATGTCCAGCGACAGCAGTGTAAAGTGTGAGCCGTGGTTACTACATGTCCAGTGACAGCAGTGTAAAGTGTGAGCCGTGGTTACTCTATGTCCAGCGACAGCAGTGTAAAGTGTGATTACTCTATGTCCAGCGACAGCAGTGTAAAGTGTGAGCCGTGGTTACTCTACATCCAGCGGCAGCAGTGCAAAGTGTGAGCCGTGGTTACTCTACATCCAGCGGCAGCAGTGCAAAGTGTGAGCCTTGGTTACTCTATGTCCAGCGACAGCAGTGCAAAGCGTGAGCAGTGGTTATTCTATGTCCGGCGGCAGCAGTGCAAAGTGTGAGCCGTGGTTACTCTATGTCCAGCGACAGCAGTGTAAAGTGTCAGCCGTGGTTACTCTATGTCCGGCGACAAAGGTCAGAGGTGAAGGTTTGATGTACCGACTACATAGCCTTTCTTCACACACTCCCAATAAATACAAGATGTATCTACCGTGAAATATCTACAGTTGGCTACCATCTACAGTCGTTGTCCAACAACTCTACCTCTAAGATAAGTGAACACATCCCAAGAACATATCACACACGTGTTGTAGAAAAATTAGAAATACACGCTCTTTAACTACCAGACATGCACCTTGCATAGAAAAATACTAAACAATACCAAAAGTCCTCCACTTACATGGTTAATTAGTTCTGAATAGCGATGTCAACAATATAATATTTGTTTTAATATTGATTTGTTTACAAAAACATTGATATATTCATATCTGCATATCAATGAAAGTATTGATACTGTGAATCAAAATAAATGTATCATTTTTTTCCTATTTTTTGATAAATGTCTTATTTTCAACAGCTAATTAAACCATTAAAGAGTGAAATGCGGCAAAGATTATCCCTATAGAGTAGCAGCCATCTTACTTCCGCTGTTTCTGTCCCACAAGCCCAATACAATTCAGTATTATCATAGATCTCGTTAAGGACAGGAAAGGTGAATAGAAACATATAAGAAAGGACGAACACAATATGGCCTTAACAATGAAAAGAAGAACACAGTTCACACTTTACACTGCTGCCAATGGACAAAGAGGTAATGGTTGCCTCTTGAAGATAATCGATAGTCACCGCCCAATCCCCCGACCTAGGTTTCATTCTATCGGAACTCATCAGGGAGGAGTGTGAAACACGACACGTAACTTCCTAAAAGAGGAAACCAAAAAAAGTAAAGTGTGAATTGTGTTCTTATTTTCACTGTAAAAGTCATATTGTGTGTCTCTTTTATATGTTTCTATCCACCTTTCTTGTACCTTCTTCTAAATCCAGTATATCGGAAACTGCCCTAATGTTGATATAATTATCATTGCTTTTGATATCTACCTTGAGATAAATCAAATGATAAATATATTAGAGAAGGTTGCCGTCCCTAGTTCTGAAAGTTTCTGAGCAAGTTAAAAAAAACATGTAAGTCAAATGGTGATCAAATATTATGTACAAAAGAACCTTGATAATCGGAACTAATTGGAACCAGGGGGTCATTCGGATTAGCAAGTATGTTTAAACAACAGATGCACAAATTGATTAAAAATGCTGAGAACGTCTGAACACGAGATATCATACCACTCACACTAACAGATAAAGCCAGAATGATTGAGAAACGATAACTGGAGCAGAAAGGTTATGTCAAGGTTACTCTTTCTTTCCGTCCAAGTGACATGTAGGGCAGAGTGTGAATGTCACGCACTTTGCTCGCTAAAACCTCTATTTTAAAATCTGTTCACGATAGCTTTTTACCTGGATAACAGTTAATTTCAAAAATCACATGTTTAGGTTTGGGGTTGCCAACACTTGTATAAGATCACTGTTTTGTTTTAAGTTTTTTAATCATATGTTATACCTATTTTACATTAAAAATAATGTTTACTTAAATTTGCTCATTTCATTATTTTTAATCATTTCTTTTTATCCAATTCGAAACGATATTTTAGACGTAATTGAAAGTGATTATTCTTAGTTTTGGAATGATATCTACCATGTGTAATATTGTGCATACATTAATACCTTTCATTACAGGCATCGTATTTACTTGGAAAAGAGAAAATACTCGTCAATTTTTTATATATAATAAATTATTTTATGATTATTTCGTCATATTTCAAAATATTTACGGGATAAAATATTTTTATCCACTGCTTGAGTGCATCACCGTAAAGAACTGTTTCCGTCATGATCAATCACATGGTTTAAATTCGTCGGTCACCATTTTGAAGCTATGTTCGTTAGACCTTTTGTGAAGGGGCTGTGAATAATCTTTTTTTTAAGTAGAATAAAATGATAAATAAACTCTGTGTTCGAACTCAAATAAAATTACTGTGGTTAACTATCCCATTCGTACATTACCGTATGTTTTCATTACAGTTAACCAACGTGAAAGATGTCACCTGTTGGTGTAGGGATACATTATGGACTATTTCTAGTAACTTTTTGAGCTGTCATCCAAGTAAATTAAGGTCGTGAATTTATTTTAAATAGCGTTGCTTCCCGTTTTCTAGATTCCAAACATCTGTATTTGGACTATTTTACTTAAGGTGTGTTCGGATTACCAAACGTCCGGACTATCAAGGTTCTACAGTGGTTTTAACGTGTATCTATTCATAAATCAAATTACAAATCTGCGTAATTTATATCCATGTAACTCGAGGACTTACTCTACTAAAATAAGCCAGAGATGTGGTAACAAATCAGAGATTGCGTGTCAGCAAGTTTGACCGTACTTACTCCACCTCAGCCCCCTGTCAGCGTCCCGGGAATTCTTATACGAACCGGCGGGGTCCACCGGCGAGTAAGACCTATAATTACCTGCAGGTGCAATACACAGACACTTTGTTTCTGGAGAGGTACATTAGACACAATGGCGAAAGCAATAGTTTTCATTACTCTCGCAATAGAATGAACCGCCGATGACAAAATTGGGGTTTTAATCTCGATCATTCGATCAGATTCTCTTAAACTGGTTTTTGATACATTGTTTTCCACTCTCGTTCTTTCCGTCCAAATGCAGGTACAATTTATCTAAATCCAACCTTTTGAATCTGTAACACATTAAACTATAAAACAAAATTAAATTTAAAAAAAACCATTCTGAAATCTAGACCACCAAGTCACCTAAATAAATGTTAACACTTACATTAATACATTCAGTTGAGTGTTAAATCACTAGTCTGATTACTGAGTTCATACTATGATTATAATTGGTTTTGAAGCACTAATAAGCAGTATTAGAGATCTAAAACAAATGTCAGTTAAAAAATTGAAAGAAAAAAAAACTTTTTAAAAGGATTTAAGTCTTTAATCCTTGAATCTCCAATATCCTTAATGATTCGAGGGTTTCAAGGATTTAAGGGACCCATCCATGGTTTTTACCTCACAACGAAGAGGATAGTAATATCTCACCTAGGCCAGGAGATGCGGAGGAGGGCGGAGGAGCAGACCAGCCCCCCTGAACCGCCGGCTGTCCCGGTGGCACAGAGTTGAAGGCAGGAGCTGGGCTAAACGGCCTGGGAGCCGGCGCCACGGCCGGGTTGAACACTTGCGGCGCGGGAAAGGGTTGAGCGGTCACCACGGGGTTGAACGGTTTTACCACCGGCGTATGTTGGGCAACAGGGTAAAGGGGCTGGGGCGTGGCGGGGTTACCGTAGCTCGGCGCGTAAGCCGGTTGTTGGGTTTGCTGTTGAGGGGCTTGCTGTTGAGAAAGAAGAGTTGACAGTTATAAACTTTTGCACCAACCTTACTCAACAAGTTAAAAACACGACAACATTTTATTGTCTATTTGGAATACTTGCTATTTACATCAATTTTATATTCATCCCCACGTCTAACTACTTGTTTAGGTTATACACATATGTATATTATTATTATTAGCACCGCGTCTTACTACCCGTTCGGGTTATACGCACTTACGCTAATGTGTAATGGTAGGGCGATTGTGAGATGAAATGGAGGACCTACAGTTTAACGTGGAATCCGAACCACGGTGGAGGCCTGGCATTCCTCACATTCACAAGATGTCTTGTCAGAGGTGAAGGAAGGGTTTGTCACATATGCATAAATTATAGTGTTGTGTTAGCGTTAAGAAAGGTTGATTTTGGCAAGGCTTCCTAAGTGCTAAAGCTAGAATGTTTTTTTTAAAAAGCAAAGTCAAAGTTTTCAAAGTTTCACACACTCATAAAAAAACATGTGGTGGTCGAGATTTACAACAAATCTGTGCTGTTTTAACATTGTGTGGTTTCCCTCGATACCACATAGTCTTACACATCACTCTAATGTTAGACTGGATTGCCAGTGATGAGATCGGGGGTTCAAATCCAGGTCAGGTGTTTAAGGGGTACTTTTTACTAAATCGTTTCACACTCAGGGATGCCAACAATTTAAAGCATTGAAATTTCCCCGACATTTCCACGTTTTACAAAATAAAATATAATAGTTTCAACAACTCAATATAATGTGGCAGGAATGAGAAAAGTAGCTTAGAATAGATGCACACGCATTAGTGTGGGGAGAGAATGGTTAAACCACCCCAAGTGTATCTAACCAGGATTCAAACACTCAACCTTCTTGTCATTACATGCAATGCAAGTAGTCTATGCTCCAACTCCATATTAATCATAACTACATTTACTAAAGATTAAAAAAACTTTAGGGCTTGAGCCCATCATGAACAAATAAATTTATTCTTTCCGTGTTTATTTGAAGCTTGTTTTTGGAGCATGGATGCACTGATTTTCACACATTTACACAAAACATTTTAGTCCTAGTTGTAAATATTGGGCAGTTGAGAGGCAAAGCAAAACAAATACCGTACACATCCCATTTTAGAATTAAGAAACACTCAAATAAATCTGTATCTGAGCATGCACAAAGGGTCACTAAAACTGAAAAAGAAATTTGCAATGCTTTTGATGTGTTAAATAAACAATTTTACTATAACACTGTAACATAATAAGTAATTAAAACATTATTAATTTTAATAGCGTTACAAATGATATAGAAAATAATGATAAAGCACCATTTTGTCACTATTTTGGAACTAAGAACACAAAATATCAAATACCCGCATGCTCGTTATGTGTCATATTGAAGGCTGTGCAGACATTTTCTCACAACTAGAACGGTGACCACGGCCCATGCGCTGATGTTTACACATGCACTGATGTTCTTGGATTAGGTAATGCAGCAATATAACAATAACCTTCACAGTGAAGTTCACGTATTACAATCGCAATTTTTATTAATCAACTAACATGCAGAAAAACATTAATGTAAAAATAGGTTGTTAGCAAATAAAACACTTTCAAAATTTGACTCTATGTTTTAAAATTCCAGTCATTTTTAGGAAATTTAAGAAATTTCCCGACATTTCCCTGATTTTCCCAGGTCATACCAAATTCCCTGACATTTCTCAGTTTTCCCGGTTTTCCAGATGGGTGGCAGTCCCTTCCCCTCTCTCTCCACTCAAATGTGGGTACATTTCCTCTAGAACTGTACTAAGATACAACTCGACGCACGGCGACTCGACCGACAGTTTAACACAATACATGCAGTGCTACTGCGATAGACCTCACCTGCCAGCTCCCCGAGGGGTTCCTGCTCCGCGGCACAGGTGCTCTGCCCTGTCCTTGGCCCTTCACTGCAGCCTGTTGTTGTTGCTGTTGGTAGGGCTGCTTGTGGCCGAGGTTGCAGTATAGTCTCTCTCTCAACATACAGACCTCTTCCTGACAGACAAACATGATTCTATAAACTACACTTACAAGATTTATTTTTGTTTAAATGGTGAGGCAGAGCGAGCCAACACACTTACCCGAGTAGTGGAGTTGGAAACCTGTTAAGATAAAACACTAATAAAGGCAAAAATATATCTCGTTAAGGACTTAAAGGTAAGTTTTATTATGAGATAGGAGGGACAATCTGAGTGTTTACACTGGCTACCCCTAACCACCCCTCCTGACTCACATCCTGCGAATTGCCGAGGTACGTCAGCGCCGTCTCTAGGCTACCCTGCGCCGCCAGTAGACTGGCGTAGCGGGACAGTAGCTCGGCCAACTTCCCGGTCACCTGAACCGCACGACCTTGCTGCTCCACAGCCTTCTGCAGGATCATCACCAGTTCTACCAACTCCTGCAAACAGCCAACATGACAACATTATTAATATTCTTGAAACAAAAGTGTTCATATATCTACTAAACGAAGATGGGATCAAGTGCCCTATTTCTTGATTATGAATCATTTTACCTATAAATGCTGAATTTGAATGGAATACTTAGAAACCACACCCCGCATCAGTGTTTAACTGAGCCACATTGATATGAATTTACTTTTCTTGGACAATGGTCAAAATTTAAGTTTAGTGTAAAAATAAATGTAAAAACTGATTTATTAAAAGAAAGCAAAAATACAAATAAATCTGCTAGGATAAGGATAAAAAAACATAAATTATGGTATTAAAAAAACAACCATTAATGCATCCTGTTGGGGTTGAACCAAGTCCTGCTTCATCCCCTACACTAGTGTTTTCAAAATTTTTGTCAGTCGTGTACCCCATGTTATAGGTAACGTACCCCTTAGCTCTTCATAAAATAAAAGGGGGGAAATACTTGTAATGATGTAAAGTGCAAACGGCCGATATAAATTTTAATCAAGCTTTAAGTGGTAAGTTAAACAAAGAAGGTTAAGTAAGTCTTATAAAATGCCCTGCTATTGCGTCAAAATCTGCGTTCCATCTTTTTAATAATTCATATAATCAAAAAATGTTATGATTAATAAAACTGGTTTGTAAAGGGACACCTTAAGGGTCCACACACACTGCTTCACTGCCCCTGCACCCAATCCTTACGAGACCCAATCTAAGTGACGAGCGTCAACCGTACCTGAAGTTTGGCGGGTGTGTTAGGTTTGAAGGTGTCTGTCCAACTCTCCACGACCCGGTTGAGGTTTCCCGCACAGATGTAACAGAGGTGGGCGTTTAGCGCCAAAGGGCCGTTAGCTTCAGACTCCAGACGGTCACCCAGCTGCTCTAAAAGGTCCGCAACAACGCACACAATGAAGAGAGAGGGGAATCATAACCTCAAAAAAAAAAAGTGGTATTCACGAGGAGATAGGGTGATTTGGAACACCAAATCCCTAACACCACGTCACTTCATGCCAGCAGCTTAGATTGAAGAAAAGAGTAATAAAATGTCATCTTTCCTCAAACTGACTAAGCGTGAAGTTTTGTAACTTATGTTTAAAACAAGATAGTTTAATATCGACGATGAAATACATCTTGTGTCGCTTCACAAACCTTGTTCAAGGGGTAATCGGACATGTTTGAGTCAGCGTGATTAAATCTTCACTTCACCTTCACTTTTCCATCAAATCAAATACCTACTAGTTTAAGCTTTCAGTTATGTCCCAAATGAACAAACATTACAGAATTTATTTACTACATTTTGCAAAAGTTCCTGGTGTTTTTCTCTCGAATATTTTTAGAAACAAACTATTCTTCGTATTTTCCACTACTCGACCAAGTCAACTCTGCGGGTCTTGTCTCAAAGTCTCTCTCCGGGTAAAATAAGAGCGCACAGATTAAACGAGACTTACCACAGAGGTACGGATACTCGTCGTTCTTGGAGTGTGTGAGGGTTGCGGCGAGCGCCTCCTTCCAGCTGTCGACCTCGCACGTTTTGATGACATGGGACCAATCCTCGGTGACCACGGCGGATATAAGGGATGCTAAGGGGCCTTTTGTTTTCTAAGCAAAACGGTAAGAAATAATTCAATAATAAGAGTCAGATAAAGAGATATCAATACCGTGTCACCAGCGGTTTGATTTAGTATCAATACATTATTCAAAAATAGTTATAAGTTGGGTTTCTTTCAACAACATACCGATATCCGCAAACATTAACTATGGTGATGAGATAGGGATGAGGTTACTATAATTTTGAAGAAATGTGCCCACATTTGTTTGTAGAGAGAAAAGGGAAAAAATAAACTTCGTACAACCAATCTGGATTTGAACAGTAACCTCCTAGTCAGTGGCAGTTCGGTATAATATTAACTGAGTGATGCCTTTAGAAGATTTGAAACCCAAACAGGTCTCAATTTATTCTCGTATTCATAAAATAAAGTAGTGTCCAATCTTCATAGCAAAGACCTTATTTTAAAGATGGACAAATTTATAGATCTACTTTCATGTATTCATACCTCAAGTCATGTGATCTACGGCTGTTACTTTTGATAGATAGTATCGATACCAATAAAATAAGAAAAATAATATATAGTAAAATGTTAACAATGTTTTTTCTATGAGGGTAATGCAGCGAGCGTCCCGCCATGTGTCACCTGGAAGTAGAGGTACTGCGCCTTGGCCAGCAGGTCACTGCCTCCAGTCATCGCCAGGATGATAGCGTCAGCGTAGCGCTCCTCTTGGAAGCAGAGCTCCACCGCTGCCTCGATATTGCCCAGCAGCAGCGCCTGACTGAGCAGACCTTCAGGGTCTAAAGAGAGAGAGAAAGAGAGAGAGAGAGAGAAACTCTGATCACAATCGACGTGTTTAACAGAGTATACTCAAAATATATAGCGGTATATGAGAGTACTCGAATCTTTGATTTTGAGTTTAATAAATTTCTATCTTTTACTTGGAAATACCAAGTTTAGTTGAGTTGGTTAAATTTTTTTAAGATATTATTTCATAGTAAAGAGTCCCTCAATATTTCCTTCCGTATAATTTATATTTAAAAATGTTCAATATTAAATTTATTTTTAAAATAAGTGTGTGTGTGTGTGTGTGTGTGTGTGAGATTATAAGTTTTTTCACAAAAAAAAAAGTTTTGCTAAAATAATTATGTTTGTACTTATTTCTGATTTATGAAGAGATTTATTACAGAAAATAAACCCGAAATATTTCTCATACAAATATTGCTTTATACTACTCGCACACCCCTATAAATATATTATACACAGATACAGACACATAATTACAACTAAGAATTAAAGTCACGGAATGGCAGACTGGTTTACGATGACTTCCCAGACTTGAACCAATGGCTTTTGTTCTGTGAACACACAGTTTACCAATAGAGATGAACGGCCACTTCACGACTCGGTATCTATCCAGGGATAAACTAACCGGGCGGCGGGCCGGTTTTGTCCGGGACTTTATCAGAGACTGGAACTTAACTTCCACATGTTTTAGGAATATTTTAGTAGTTAGAAGTCGGGTATTTGACCCGTCGATAGTTATGTTCAAACAGTTATTATTTTGTAAATAATTGTATAGTATATCTTGTGCTATTAAATTAGTTAGGTATTCCTCTCTCTTGTGTTAGTTAAATGCTTGCAAGGCCCCATCTTCTATGAAGAGGCAACCGGCAATAATAATCATAATATTTAGCACCGCGTCTTACTACCCGTTCGGGTTATATGCTTTAAGTACTAATTACTCTAATGGATTAGGAATTGGGAAGGTTGAATTAGAGGAAGTGAACCCGAATTTGCGTGGAGGGAGAGTGGAAAACAATTTAGGGAAAACCACCCCCAGTTCACCCGACCGAGATTCGAACCTCGATCTCCCCGTCCTCAGCGGTCGAGCTCAACACGACAAGCGCGTTAGCCAACCACGCCACCGAGGCGGGCAACCGGCAATAACATCATCAACAATTCCATTATAATATTTCGCATAGCTCCTGTAACTGCAAATTTTTTTTTAGCACCGCGTCTTAGTGTGCCTGATTGGGTTGTATGCTTATGTGATGGTATATCGAGGGTTGAACTTAGAGGAAGTGCGGCCACATCATTTGCGTGGAGCAAGATTGGAAAACCATTTAGTAAAAAAAACCACCCTCAGTATTCCTGACAGGGATTTGAACTACAAACTTCTAGTCATCGGCAGTCTAGTCTATTGCGAGAACGACACCTTAGACCATGCGGCCACCAAGGCTGGTTTTGTTCATATTCATCGGGATAGTAATGGTCTGGAGATTGGTTGATGTGTTAGTATTATAATAATGATTGGTGACACACTAGGAGGGGTAGTAATTGATTTTTTTTTTATATTCTCAAATTTGAAGTTTATTTGACACGTTGGTATCCTAAGATTGTACTTGAGAGATACTAGTTTGGGAAGAAACCGTCCATTATAAAAAAAACACATCACAACCCAATAAAAAGTGAACGCACCATCCCCTGTGGATATCCTCAACGGATCAAGGGAGAGACTTTCCGGACCATTCATGTGAGTGTTGGCGGCAATGGCGTCAAACTGTGCACTTCCAGTCCCTTCGAAGCCCTGAAACATTAGATTCAAGACTAACCTTAGGAGTTTGTGCCGCTCTTTGGTAAATGGTGATACAAGTCAATCCCCAAGGTGGAGATTTAAAAAATAAGGAGCAGAGGTTTAGTTGCAACTTACTTTTAATACATAGTATTATTACTATTATTATTATTATTATTATTATTATTATTAGCACCGCGTCTTACTACCCGTTCAAGTTATACGCACTTACGCTAATGTGTAATGGTAGGGTGATTGTGAGATGAAATGGAGGACCTACAGTTTAACGTGGAATCCGAACCACGGTGGAGGCCTGGCATTCCTCACATTCACAAGATGTCTTGTCAGAGGTGAAGGAAGAGTTTGGTAATCAGATAAATCTTTGCCGGGACCGAGGATTGAACCCCGGCCGCCAGCACAGAAGTCTGACACCTTACCCTAATACATAGTAAAAAAAAATTATATTTCTGAACCACTTGAAAATTATTCCATTTTATAATCGTATCAGTACAATATTTTGTATTTTTTCAGCACCTCGTCTTACTACCTCTTCAGGTTATATACATATGTACTAATCACTGCAATTAATTAGGGATGAGGTTGAATTTAGAGAAAGTGTACCTGCATTTGTGTGTTAGGAGAGTAGAAAAACACCCTCAATACCTTGATCTTACCGTCATTGCCAGTCAGTCTACTGCAAGAGTAGCGTCTTGAACCATACAGCCCCCAAAGTGGGTCGCGACACATTTTTTTCAAAGTATAAAACAATTAACACAAAGAGTTCTAGCTTTGATTCAGGTATGAGAATATTTCATGTAATTGATTCAAGTTTGCTTTGAATTGAAAAATAGAACTTAGCACATCAATAATTCCAAGGTTTCACAAATCTAATGGGTAATATTTCCATGAATGCGAAGAAGTTAGTGAATAGACTAAAAGATTATTTATAAAAATAAAAAGCCAGAGAGATAAATTAAATTAATGTTAAGAGTAAAGTATAAACATTTCATTCAACAAGTTCATATGATGACAGAAGCAACCATGCGAGCAAAGGATCCTTACCGTCAGAGAAGACTGGACGTCATCAGGTCCCTCTATGTCAGCGTCTGAATCACTCTACGCATACAGGAGTGAGCAAGTGACCAGGTGAGGTGAAGGGGGGGTACACCAGCACCAAGGTCAACAGTGAGGACACACAGGTTAGTTACAGGGGGGGCAATGCCTTCGTGAGGGTTATACATGTAGTTTCAAACATGATTATTTATTAATAGAGATGTCAAGAATCCTGGTTTTTCTACATCGATATTCTGAAATGTAACCAATTTTTATCTAAAAAAAATTTACATTTTTTTAAAAAGTCTTTAATTCAATTCTTAAATTTTAACAGCATTTTTTAGTCTTAAATTTTCTCGGATTCTTGTATCTCAAATATACTTAAGGATTCGAGGAATTCAAGGGTTCAGATATTTTGATGCGCCCTTATAGCATCTTCCTCAGGAAGTAGTAGTAAAAGTTACCTAAGACAAACGTTGTTAATATAATGAACAATCCGAGACCTGAGCTCAGTAGGTAGCGTGTGTCTAACGAGCGCTAAAGGTCCCAGGTTCGATTACCAGCATGGACCAGATATTTATCATTGGTGAGATGTGGGTTTCCTCTTTCGCAATGATGAATTACCGGTCGGGGATTGGATGTTGTGCCTGTCCTAGTCTTAAGTTAGATTATCAGGGATATGAAGCTACGACAGGCCTAGCAAGCTGTTAAAGGAAAATATATGACTTGAATAAAAAACTGACACAGGCTGGAAACTCTGACGGATGTAAATACATAACAAACACTGGGCGGAGAACTCTTTTTGAACACAATACGAGTGGTTTTATCTGTGATAACGCTGATTTAATTTCGGAACACATATTTTCACCGATTTCACAAAAAACTGAATTTCCCACTTGGGGAAAGTAGGTTTGACATCCTAACAAAAACAAATCTAAGTACAAAAACCAGCTCGCTAATTATGATATTTTGTTACCTAAAAGATCAAAGGGTAAGGTGTTTTTTATTTCTATTATTTGAGGTATTTAACATGCACTTTCTAAACCGACTGGTTTAAACAGCATAGGATTTATAAACTAGCTCAAATCTAGAAAATACACAACATCCAGCCCCCACAGCAGTTAAGTCATCAATATGGGTAAGATAAGTCATACAACATTGTTAATGAGTTTAAATACACACAAACACATAATTGTTAGGTTGTTAGAGCATGCAGTTAATAATTAAATAAATGGAATGATTTGCTTGGGGGCTTTATTTAACTGTAGTTAATCAAACTGGTTATCATAAGAAACTGATAGGAGTCACTAACATTATCTTAAAACTATGTAAACAGGGTGTCCAGATAAATTATATTTTAAAACTGCTTGACTTCTCCTGGAGATTTTCCAGAGCTAATATGTTTGTTACAGCCAATATGTATATATAAATATACACTCATAATAAACAATAATTATATTGAACAAGTAATATTTTATCAAGACTGCAACTTGATGTAATAATATTGATAAATACACACATATCCTGAAATTGTATTTCTATGTGGGAGTTTATTGTATTATATTTGGAAGAAGGTATAGGAAAGGTGAATAGAAACAAGACGAACACAATATGGCTTTAACAATAAAAAGAAAAACACAGTTCGCACTTTATATTGTTGTGATTGGACCAAGAGGTAATGGTTCTTTGTCCAATGGCAGCAATGTAAAGTGTGAACTGTTTTCTTCTTTTGATTGTAAAGGCCATATTGTGTTCATCCTCCTTTTATATGTTTCTATCCACCTTTCCTATGCCTTCTTCCAAATATAATACAATTACAAATTGGTAATAAATTGAATTATTACCTAATGGCTAGGAAATATATAAGAAAGCGTATAAACGCTACATTGATATAAAAAAATTAAAGTTTTCATAAGAAGAGACGCAAAACACATTTTTTTTCAAATTCTTCAAACGAGTAGTTCTGTACACTTTAATTTGTTTTTAAGTGTTATTTATAGATGAAAAGGGATTATTTTCAAAAGTTTAAAAAAAAACGTTTAACTGTGTAAGTGTGAAGAAATAGGTGGGAAGTGTAAAAGTGTAGGAAGAAATGAAGAGAGAAGATTGTGTTCAGGTTTATGTCCTTCACTATCACTTATTTTACATGGTTGTTCAGTGTTTCTACACCGTCTTATTAGTTCCTATACATTTCCAGACCATTCAACGATAATTAACGTTATTAATAATTTGTAATTCATACACAGCTCAAAATTGCAATAATCAAGCATAAGTTGAGTATTTTATCTCTGAATATTTTATTGGTAAGGCCAATTTTTTTTTCCGAACAAAGTTAAAGCTATTGTTTATTTGAAAGCTAAGTCAAAGTTTTGAAGCTTCACACACACCTGTGTGTTTGACACCCCTAGATTATATATAACACGGAAAGCCCTCTCCAGTTACAAAACCCAGGTATCAGGACAACCACGCTGCTTACCTCTCGTCCCGAGCCTGAGATTTGATTGGTCGACACATCGACTCCATTTCCAACTTTGGAAGTTGCCGCCTTGTCGAGGAATTTATTCAGCTGGAAATAAAAACACACATCAGAGCCTAGCAGTGTGAAAAGCAATCAATACAGAATTACTTGCTCTGTGTCAATAATAATTAAATGTTCGGTGCAGCAACCTATTAAGGTACGCCTTATATCCATATCTTGAGCTAATTCCATCCAGTCCACCTCATTACACCCTATCCCTATCTTGAGCTAGTTATATCCAGTCCACCTCATTACACCCTATCCTTATCTTGAGCTAATTCTATCCAGTCCACCTCATTACAACCTATACCTATATTGAGCTAGTTCTATCCAGTCCACCTCATTACACCCTATCCCTATCTTGATATAGTTCTATCCAGTCCACCTCATTACACCCTATCCCTATCTTGATATAGTTCTATCCAATGACCAACGCAAACTTTTTTTTTTTTAAATATCCATATTCCACATTGGCCGATCAAAGAGACACAAGAGTCACCTTGTCGAGGACGTCTTGGGTGTTGAACCCCAAAAGGGCCAGGATCTCGGCGCGGGGGTTGGGCTCAAAGTGTGCCGACAGGAACGTCCACAGGGACTGCTCGTGGGTGGTTCGGGCCTCCGACGCCTTACTCTGACAGTAGTCCGAGAACTGCGAGTACTGGAGCGCCTGCTCCAGCTGGGCCGACCTGGAGATGAGGTCAGTCTCCGTGACCACCTGACTCACATACACCAACCTCTGTTGGGTCTGTGAGGGCTCCGAGTCGAACATCACCAGCTTGCCCCCAAACTACACCACACAAGATTAGTGTCGGTCGTCGTTTCGACTTTATACACACAGAAGACATTCAATTAGGTGAAAAATGACGTCCTGGACACGAGAATCAAACCCGGGACTTTTGACCTCGTACACCAATGCTCTACCATTGAACCATCCAGGGTCATCTTTTACTAGTTTATTTTAGCACCGCGTCTCACAATCCACTAAAGTTATACCCTTGTGTACTAATTAATCTAACGGGTTTGTGATGAGGGAGGTTAAATTTGAACGAAATGTACCTGCATTTGTATGGAGAGTGTGGGAAATCCATTTACAAAGTAAACCTGATTGGGATCGAACCATGATCGCCCGTCTTTCGGCAGTCTAATATATTGTGAGAGTAGCATCTTAGACCGTGCAGCCACCAAAACGGGTATTTCACTAATGTCGGCGTATTGAGAGTATAAGTGGTAACTGGTGATGGCCCAGTGGCATAGTTTGGGTGTGCAAACCCCAAAGGTTTCGGGTTCTTGTGCCGTTTTTTAAACATAATATAATTTACCTCATTAAATTTGTCATTACCAATTAATATACTTTAGCCAATTATGAAGGAGTTAGTCGAAGGCTTGGCGTACCGACTAACTAAATATACTATAAAATATTTATTAGATGTTTTAAGCCAATGATCAGGGGCCTGGTTGTTGGGTTTGTTCAACAATATTGTAATAGGTTTTAAACTAGTAATAATCATCATAATAACTCTAAAATAAATAATTCAGATTCAAAATTTAGAGGCTTTTCCTTCTTCTTCTAATCTTGAATATGAATCTTGAATCTCCGACTCAAGCGGCCTAGGCCTCTAGTAATAATTAGAGACTGTATCGAATAGGGGCAGGCCCTCAAATACTTAACGATATTCTAGATTCAAGGATTCAAGAAAATTTCTGGTTATTGGCGAGTATGATACAGTAAAGTAACTTTTTTGTCCTACACAAAGTTAACTTGAGCACTCACACCGAAGGAGACGCCACACGGCCTACGGAGCCACTTGGGGGCCTTGCGGAGGTCCACAGACACTTGGTGCTGCTGCGTGGGAGGGGCTTGAGCAAACTGGTCCATGCCAGGGAAGGAGTCTGCGATCTGAGGAGCAGAGGAGATTAAAACACTTACTAGGGTTGTGAGGTGACCTTGCACTTGTCATAAGACATAGACACTTATCCGGGCAGTTTTTCAACCCTGGGTTTGTCACACAATACAGGACACTTACTCAGGCATCCTAGGCTTGTCACACAATACAGGACCCTTACTCAGGCATCCTAGGCTTGTCACACAACTAAAGACATGAGGGTATTTACCCAGGCAACAGAAAACCAGACTATATGAGCCTGTCCACCAGAAGTGGGTCTAACTTGCATTAAAAGAGAGTGTCCGTGTCATGTGACCGAGAGAGTCAGCAGTCTCTGGGAGTTCTCACCTTGTTGGTGGTCTGGGCCTGCTGCTGTCCCCCCATCAAGGAGTACACGCTGACGTGACCGTCAAAGCTGGCGCTGGCTATGAGGGCAGGGTTGCGAGGGCACCACGACACGTCAAAAAGCCATTGGTTTGTCGTGGTCAAGTCACACACAACTTCGCCATTCTGTAAAAAAAAAAACATTGGTGCATGATGAGAGGTTTGACACACTCGACAAGAGACGAGCCAAATTCCATAAACAAGTTAATTAAATGAGAGAGGATTACATGTTATGATCAAGGATGTAAAACTAAATTTCCCAATTCTTTTTGGTATGGAAATAATAAATTTTGTTTTTTAGCCACGCGTCTCACTACTCGTTCGAGTTATACGCATATGCACTAATTACGTGTGAAGGACAAGGAAGGTTGAATTTATAGAAAGTGTACCCATATTTGTGTGGGGGGAGAGTGGAAAACTATTTAGGAAAAACCACTCTTATTACACTGGATTGTCGGAACATTGACTTCCCTGTTGTTGTCAGTCCAGTCTATTGTTAGGGTGTCGCCTTAAAGACCATTTGACCACCGACGCAGGTATAATCAATCTTAATACCATAATTCTCGAAACCTCAAATCGCAATAAATGAAAGCTCTCACATACAAACGAAACGGCAATATTCAGAATAAGGTAATTTTTCATCTTGACAATTATTATTTCGCCGTTTCTTTTCAGTACCGGGAAATTTTAAACGTACCTTACATGACATTTGAAAATAAAACGTGGTCATTTTATATGAGGATTTTCTTTATTAACAACTTTTTTTTTGCCGGGGTTTTTTTTTTAAGCACAGCTTCATTCCTAATCCTGTTTCTCTTTGTGACATGGATAACAAAACTATCGAAAATCTTTAAAAATAGACAATGACGACTTACCCACTTCAACTCCTGTAAATGATTGCAAGAGAAGTGAAATAAAGAGGAGAAAATCGGGTTAGTTCCATGGACTTTTGAAAATATAGTTACGATGCCCTGTCTAAGCTAATATATCAAGTTATAAAATAAAGTAACCCTATACAGTATACAATTAAGTATATATGAAAGCGGAAGCCTGGGAGATGATTGATTGTAACTACGAAGATCAGACCGACAAAGTAATATTCGGAATTGAAAACAAATTCTAAGCATGCTGGGAAAGAAATGGCACACTAAGCCAAAGCTCCCAGATTCTTTATTTATTTATTATTTATGACAGAGGCACTTTCTGAACCGACTGATTGTATCAACACATAAGAATTTCTATGAGCGAGAGCTAAAGGGCCAACCAATTTTGCCAGGAAAGGTAATCCCACATACCTTCCCGGGTTCTTTTAATTGCTACAATCAACAAAGGACCAACGGCTTCATTTACCCTACGAAGGAAATTGTGCTAACGAATTTTATCGCCCAAGAGAAATTTGTCGACCCTGGCCGGGTTTGAACCCACAAACATCGGATACCGAGGTCGATGTCCCAGATTCAATTCCTGTATCCAGATATGGATTTTAAACTTATTCGAACGATTTTGTTAGTTTAAAATCATCCTCTTAGCAGCCAGACATGAAAATGCTTTTATTGCTCTTAGTCAAATGAACCAAACATTTTTAGTGATAAAAAAACTTAATGATGACAGTTATTAGTGGTCTAGTCTAACATATTATTATTATTATTATTAGCACCGCGTCTTACTACCCATTTGGGTCATATGCACTTACGTTAGTGTGTTAATGGTAGGGTGATTGTGAGATGAAATGGAGGACCAACAGTTTAACGTGGGATCCGAACCACGGTGGAGGCCTGGCATTCCCCACCATTCAAAAGAGGTCTTGTCAGAGGTGAAGGAAGGGTTTGGTAATCAGATAAATCTGTGCCGGGACCTGGGATTGAACACCGGCCGCCGGCACAGAAGTCTGACACCTTACCCCTAGACTGCCAGTTCACCTATAATCTAACATAATTGTAGAAAAAAGAAACCTAATGCCCCGACTCCCTACAATCAATGTTTACTGTGCCGCACTACCTGTCCAAGCTATCCCAATATTTACACTGTTGGTGATAGAGATGAGGAGATTAGGAGTAAATGTACACTGCATTTGCACTGAGAGGCAGATAGCTTTACATGGTTCCACTATGGCATGGTCAAATAGGGGCTTAGTGTGATCCATCAAGAGACTATTTTACCTTTCACGGTAAACGGTGTGTATCTATATATTTGAACGAAAGATAAATGAGAAACCATTGTAAGAAATAACACCCTTAGTACGTCCGCCTGGGATCTGAAACCTCTGATCTCCCCGTCACCAGCGAATCTAGTGACACGCTAGACTGTGCGACTATCCATGTGGATGACATTTGATTGAATATTCGTAGCGTATGGTGGAAATAGACCGGTGTTTACCGGAGCGTCGCTGTTGGGGTTCCACACCAGAATCCGATTCTCCTTGCCGCAGCTGACCAGGAGATCCGGGTCTTGGCCGCACCAGGCCACGGAGAGGACACCCCTGAAACAAGGACAAGTGGAAAAGGAGGGGAGGATTGTTTTTTTGGAAACAAAGTATAAGTTTATGTAGCTCCAAACAGGGCATACACCTTTACAAGCAACCATATTTATGATCAAGGCGCAGAGCCACAACCAATCTTTCAGAGTATAAATAATAATAAGTTCAAATAAAATGGGGGGGGGAGGGGTCTGATGTCTGAATCTTGACTATATCACCTTCAGCATCCCTTTCTCACCTCAAAGCCCCCTACCAACCTCCTGCCCCATACCTTTCTTACCCCCACCCCCACATTTTTAGAAACCCTTGTCCCAGAGCAAGTACCTCTTGTGGCCCTCCAAGGTCTTGAGAGGAGATGTTGCGAAGCGCAGGTCCCACAACTGGATCACCGGAGTCTGGTCCTCCTCGGAGGCCAAACAGAGCTGGGTTGCGACCTCCGGGTGCCACGCCAGAGCCTTCCATCTTATCTGGCGCGCAACAAACCATCACAGTTGGTACATTACCGTCACATACAGTGTGCAGGTTAGATCTGGTCATGGGAAATTTCTGAACCTTAATTCCCAACAGAATATAACGATACAGCCCAGACCTGATGATAATGATGATTAATCATTCATAATATTAAGTTTAAACTAAAATTGATTCTTCAAAATAATAATAGTTTGTAGTGCTAGTACTTAATATTAGAATAATAGGAGCTCGCCAATATTGCCATCTAGAGTGAAACAAATATTGCTTGGAGTAGTGTTGAAATATTATAATCTTTTATAAATACCTATAAGTTAACATTAGTAATATAGTAAACTTAGGGATGGGAGCCTCAAATCCTTAGAATTCCTTGAATCCTTAGGGATATTCAAGATAATGTCAAATTCAAGACTCAAATCCTTTCTTTTTTTTAAAGTATTTCAATTTTTCGATCAGAATATATTTTAAGGCTCTAATACTACCTGTTGGTGGTTCTGAACCATTTATATGAATATGAACCAGGCCCCAGACAACTAATTTAACACTTAGCTTTACTTTATAGCCTGCGGCCTGGTTCGGTTTTTTCATTCAAGTCATTTATTTTCCACCGTAATAGCTTCATATGCCTTATAATATAACTTAAGACAAGGACAGGCACAAAATCTAGTCCCCAGGCTGTTAATTTATCAATGTGAAAGGGTAAACCCACATTCCATCAATGATAAATATTCGGCCATGCCGGGAATCGAACCCGGGACCCTCAGCTGAGCTAAGGTGTTTAATGTAATTTAACACTTAACTGAATGTGTGAATGTTGTAATGAGTTACCCACCTCGGGGGCGTAGTTGGCTAACGCGTTAGTCGTGTTGAGCTTGACTGCTGATGAGGACGAGGAGATCGAGGTTCGAATCTCGGTCGGGTGAACTGGGGGGGTATGGTTTTTCCTAAATGGTTTTCCACTCTCCCTCCACGCAAATGCGGGTTCACTTCCTCTAATTCAACCTTCCCGATTCCTAATCCATTAGCGTAACTAGTACTTAAAAGCGTATAACCCGAACGGGTAGTAAGATGCGGTGCTAAATATTATTATTATTATTATTATTATTATTATTACTATTTCTATCTTCTTTTATTTTGTTTTATTTCTATTTCCTCTTAAGATTCTTTTTTTTTTCTAAAATTTGGATTCGTAAAATATAGGATTTGCTTCAACCCTAAGTAAAATGTTAATAATGTTGACCGCTAAAGAAAGTGTTTGCATTTTATAAAATGATCTTTACAAGAAAATTGGGAATGTACTTGTGGCAGCTTACCCTGGAAGAACCATCGCTTAATTTGATGATAGGTTCATTCTTACGCAGATCCCATACCACACAGCGTTGAGTAAAAGCAGAAGCTAGAATATGTTGAACTGCAACGAAAGAAATATCAACACACAGGTTAATCAAAGAGGTCATTATCATTATTATTTCAAGTTTTAAAATTAATTTTTTTAAATAGCACTGCTGTGCATGTTATTAAATGTTTAGAAGTAAAGCTAGGCCAAATAGACTACTTCTACGAATCCCAATATTGAATTCAAATTTGGAAGAAAATTATAAACATAATAGGAAAGAAATATATAACAGTATGACTGAAAAACGAAATGGTAACTAAATTTTAACCCGCCTCGGTGGCGTAGTTGCCTAACACGCTTGTCGTGTTGAGCTCGACTGCCGAGGACGGGGAGATCGAGGTTTGAATCTCGGTCGGGTGAACTGGGGGTGGTTTTTCCTAAATGGTTTTCCACTCTCCCTCCACGCAAATGCGGGTTCACTTCCTCTAATGCAACCTCCCCAATTCCTAATCCATTTGAGTAATTAGTACTTAAGACGCGGTGCTAAATATTATTATTATTATTATTATTATTAACTAAATTTTAAACATTTTTTATAAATTATACATAAATTTTATTATAAGCTATGCATTCAGTTATGTGTTAAATGACTGGTCTGAGGTTTGGTTGTAGGGTTTATCCAGTAATTATATTGGAGCTTTACAACCAATAAACAGAAGTTCCCTTCCTTCTGTAGAAGTAAAATGGGCCCACCTTGTTTGTTCCAGGAAATACAGAGCACATCTTCAGCAGGTTGGGACTTAGCCCCAGGTAACATGGGTGTGTCTGTGTTGTTCAGGTCCCAGATGTAGATCTCAGATTCAGAGGCACCTGTCGCCAGAAGGTTCGACTAACAACAACAAAAAGGGGGAACTTGTCCAGTTATTATTATTATTATTATTAGCACCGCGTCTTACTACCCGTTCAGGTTATACGCACTTACGCTAATGTGTAATGGTAGGGTGATTGTGAGATGAAATGGAGGACCAACAGTTTAACGGGGGATCCGAACCACGGTGGAGGCCTGGCATTCCCCACATTCACAAGATGTTTTGTCAGAGGTGAAGGAAGGGTTAGGTAATCAGATAAATCTTTGCCGGGACCTGGGATTGAACCCCGGCCGCCAGCATAGAAGTCTGACACCTTACCCCTAGACCGCCAGGTCACCTCTTAGCTCAATCAATAGTGTGTCAGTATACTGAGCTAAGGGTCCTGGGTTCAATTCCTCAAAATTTTATCATTGGTGAAATGTGGGTTTACCCTTTCACAATTATGAATAAACAGCCGGAGGACTGGATGTTGTGTCTGTCCTAGTCTTAAGTTAGATTATAAGACATATGAAGCTACGGCAGGGCAGGACTGGCAAGCCGCTAGTGAAAAATATATGGCTTGAATAAAGGCTGGAAACAGTAGTGGATATCATGAAGATAGCTTGAATTTAGAGGAAGTGTACTTGCATTTGCATGAAGGGAGAGGAGAGAACTACCCTCAGTCCAAAAGAACAACAGTTGAACACATCAATCTCCCTGTCATCGGCCGTCTATTCTATTGCAAGAGTAACAATGTGGCCACCGATGCAGGTTTTATTTTAGCTGTAATATGCTTAATTTAGACTCAAAGAATTTTATTTTTATATTTTTTCAACTTATGAATTTAATATTTTCTTGAAACTCGAATATTCTCGGGGGTTTGAGGGATTCGAGAGTTCTGAGAATTTGAAGGTTCGTGGAAATGAGATTCCCATCCTTATAGTTTGATAATATTTTTTAAAATATATCTTCGTGCTTTGATCATCTTGGGGGAGAGGGGGGG
>CABFVX010001915.1:83391-93537 GCA_902151425.1 Timema shepardi | reverse complement strand
GGTAACGCTCCAAGAACTCATGTTCCGACAGACTCACCTGATAATGGTTGAAATCGAGAGCCCGCACAGGACCTGTGTGTTTGTCTTGCCGAGCGATGATTCCCTCTTCCTTCGCCAGCACTTTGGCAGCACTGTATATCTGAACGCGGCCTCCGTCACAACCGCCAACTATAATACCGTTCCCGTGTTCACCACCAAAACCATAAGAGCCCCACGCCAATTTGTGAAACCTACAAAACAATATTAACCGTGAGCCACACATATGTACTAATTACGCTAATGAGTTAGGGATGGGGAAGGTCAAATTTAGAGGAATTATACCTCCATTTGTGTGGAGGGAGAGTGAAACACCATTTAGGAAAAAATTGTTAAATTGTTATGAGTCTTACACCGGTGGTAAGACTGACATTGCATTTAGTCAGTGTTGAGAATGTCAGGGTTTGACTCCTGGATAGGTGCAATAGGAGTGCTTTTATAAAAAGTTTGTTTTCTCAGATGCCTTTACATTCTTTAAGTGTTTCACTGTACTGAGTTTTAACTGAAGTATATTTTCCCCAACAATAAGATCCGGGGCAACAGTTTACTACCACAGTCGGCAGATGTAACGACATGGCTCATAAGACTTCTTGAAAGGTCATGGAGATCACTTTACAAGTAAAGAATTAAGGGCCTTGCAAGCTGAAATTTGTGTAGGAATGGTTCACATTCGTCAGCCAAAGTCTTAAAAAAATAGAGTATCCATTTTAGAAATTTGTCGCCTGTGTGCTTTTATGACACTTTTAGTCGGTATGGTATGAGGCAACTTAGAGGTGTGTACGAATTTGTTTATGTTATCAACTACAATAAAAGCTTGTTCTAAGCAAATGACATTTTCAACCCGTGATAGCCATAACCATATCAGGTTTCAAAAATAAGATGTTACATTACATAGTATACCATCTTACCTCAAAATAATTGATTTCTTACCGAAGAAACCGTGAAGAAAATAATCAGTAATTTAATGGAATGCACTAAAAAGCTTTCCCCGACTTTCCAGGTTGGTGGCAACCCTGTTATTCTGTGAGGTTCCCAACAATCCAATGCCTTAGCTCAGTCGGTAGTGTTTCTGTCTGCTGAACTAACAGGTCCCAGGTTCGATTCTTGACATGGTCAAAAAAATTATCATTGGTCAAATGTGGGTTTACCCTTTCAAAGTGATAAATTAGCGGTCAAGGGGACTTGATGTTGAGCCTGTCTTAGTCTTTAAGTTATATTATAAGGCATATGAAGCTACGACAGGACTAGCAAGCCGGTAGTGGAGAATATATGGCTTGGATAAACAACCACCCAGGCTGGAAACAGTAGTGGATGTAGAAAAAAACTGTAGCAGTATGAACTTATTATTATTATTATTATTATTATTAGCACCGCGTCTTACTACCTCGTTCGGGTTATACGCTTTAAGTACTAATTACTCTAATGGATTAGGAATTGGGAAGGTTGAATTAGAGGAAGTGAACCAGCATTTGTGTGGAGGGAGAGTGGAAAAACCATTTAGGAAAAAAAAAACCCAGTTCACCCGACCGAGATTCGAACCTCGATCTCCCCGTCCTCAGCAGTCGGGCTCAACACGGCAAGCGCATTAGCCAACTACGCCACCGAGGCGGGTTAAACCAATAGTTGACTAAGATAATATCTCATTTGTCAAAGTCATGTGACATGGATGAATATAAGAATATTTTGAGCTGTTAACGTTTCCGTTGCCACTAAAGGTTCGTGTTAACGTGAACCACCTCTACCTGCATTGCACGGGCCCCGCACGCACCTGAATTCACTGGGGACCGAGGCTTTGAGGTCCATGTCAAGTCCTGGTTCCGTCAGGTTTAAGGCGTACAGTTCCAAAGAGGCGGAGGTACTGAAGGAAGAGTCCAATTGCTGAGCCGCCGTCCCCGCGGCGAGCATGATGGGGTGCTGGGCGGCCGGGGACCACGCCACGTTCACCGTGCGGTTCTATCTCCTTCACCTTCATCTTCAACTATCTTCTGCAATCAAATCTCGACATCAATATAGACTAACAACCGAGACTGTGAAGACAAGCCTTGGACTATCTCCTTCACCTTCATCTTCAACTATCTTCTGCAACCAAACCTTGACATCAATATAGACTAACAACCGAGACTGTGAAGACAAGCCTTGGACTATCTACTTAACCTTCATCTTCAACTATCTTCTGCAATAAAATCTCGACATCAAAATAGACTAACAACCGAGACTGTGAAGACAAGCCTTGGACTATCTCCTTCACCTTCATCTTCAACTATCTTCTGCAACCAAATCTTGACATCAATATAGACTAACAACCGAGACTGTGAAAACGGTACGCCAAGCCTTGGACTCGAGGCTCCTCTGTTTCTCTAGTGCTCAGCTCCAAATAATAATAATATTTAGCACCGCGTCTTACTACCCGTTCGGGTTATACGCACTTATGCTATTGTGTAATGGTAGGGTGATTGTGAGATGAAAAGGAGGACCTACAGTTTAACGTGGGATCCGAACCACGATGGAGGCCTGGCATTCCCCACATTACAAGATGTCTTCTCAGAGCTGAAGGAAGGGTTTGGCCAATCAGATAAATCTGTGCCAAGACCGAGGATTGAACCCCGGCCGCCAGCACAAAAGTGTGACACCTTACCCCTAGATCGCCAGGTCACCCAAGTATTTTAATTAATAATAACAAATTAACTTCAGTAAAATGCTCCCAATACAGATGATTTCATAGGAAGCTTTTTTTTGGCATTGTGAATTTATGTTTAAATAAATTTGTCAAACAAAGTTATAAACATCGGTCCTAAATAGTATAAAGTTAAAATGATATATTTACTATAAATTGTTATCGTCTATTTAAGTTTTTGTTTTGAAGCCGGAGTTGGTGAATTTTTACCACCAACTCCAACTACACCCAAAATTGCTTCAGACTCCTTAGCCCTGATAGCAAACGGTTACACCTGCAGTTTAGTTTGCATTAGAATAGCCTTTCAGCCTGCTTTGATGGCCATCATGTCTGAACCGCGGATTTAGGGCCACTTGCACCAGAATGTGGTGGTAAAAATGAAAGTGAATGGCTTGACCTATGAATACATGGAAGTAGATCTACTAGCTTTTCTAGCTGTCAGATAAGGTTCTTCCTATGAAAGTAGATCTAGTAACTGTTCTAGCTGTAAGATAAGGTTAATCCCATGAAATTAGATCTAGTAACTTTTCTGGCTGTCAGATAATGTTCTTCCTATAAAAGTAGATCTAGTAACTGTTCTAGCTGTCAGATAAGGTTCTTCCTATGAAAGTAGATCTAGTAACTGCTCTAGCTGAGAGATAAGGTTCTTCCTATAAAAGTAGATCTAGTAACTGCTCTAGCTGAGAGATAAGGTTCTTCCTATGAAAGTAGATCTAGTAACTGTTCTAGCTGTCAGATAAGGTTCTTCCTATGAAAGTAGATCTAGTAACTGTTCTAGCTGTCAGATAAGGTTCTTCCTATGAAAGTAGATCTAGTAACTGTTCTAGCTGTCAGATAAGGTTCTTCCTATGAAAGTAGATCTAGTAACTGTTCTAGCTGTCAGATAAGGTTCTTCCTATGAAAGTAGATCTAGTAACTGTTCTAGCTGTCAGATAAGGTTCTTCCTATGAAAGTAGATCTAGTAACTGTTCTAGCTGTCAGATAAGGTTCTTCCTATGAAAGTAGATCTAGTAACTGTTCTAGCTGTCAGATAAGGTTCTTCCTATGAAAGTAGATCTAGTAACTGTTCTAGCTGTCAGATAAGGTTCTTCCTATGAAAGTAGATCTAGTAACTGTTCTAGCTGTCAGATAAGGTTCTTCCTATGAAAGTAGATCTAGTAACTGTTCTAGCTGTCAGATAAGGTTCTTCCTATGAAAGTAGATCTAGTAACTGTTCTAGCTGTCAGATAAGGTTCTTCCTATGAAAGTAGATCTAGTAACTGTTCTAGCTGTCAGATAAGGTTCTTACTATGAAAGTAGATCTACTAGCTTTTCTGTCTGTCAGATAAGGTTCTTCCTATGAAAGTAGATCTAGTAACTGTTCTAGCTGTCAGATAAGGTTCTTTCTATGAAAGTATATCTAGTAACTGTTCTAGCTGACAGATAAGGTTCTTCATATGAAAGTAGATCTAGTAACTGCTCTAGCTGAGAGATAAGGTTCTTCCTATGAAAGTAGATCTAGTAACTGTTCTAGCTGTCAGATAAGGTTCTTCCTGTGAAAGTAGATCTACTAGCTTTTCTGTCTGTCAGATAAGGTTCTTTCTATGAAAGTATATCTAGTAACTGTTCTAGCTGACAGATAAGGTTCTTCATATGAAAGTAGATCTAGTAACTGTTCTAGCTGAGAGATAAGGTTCTTCCTATGAAAGTAGATCTAGTAACTGTTCTAGATGTCAGATAAGGTTCTTACTATGAAAGTAGATCTACTAGCTTTTCTAGCTGTTAGATAAGGTTTTTCCTATTAAAGTAGATCTACTAGCTTTTCTAGCTGTTAGAAAATTAGGATGTATTTTATTTAAGAAACTTTATAAGCACAGGGAAAATATTGGACATGACATTTATTTTTAAAAAGCGTGTTTTTCCTGCAGCTAATCAGAATTGAACTCTAGTCTCTCGAGCTGTTTCAAGTGCGTTAACCACTTGTCAAGACACCCTGGTGACAGTTGGATTGTTTAAATATGTGACACGTTTACCAGGATCCAAACAAAACCCCACAAATGAAATCTAGATGTCCAATAGCTAAACAATGGAATAAGAATTAATGTAAACCACAAAAAGGTTGGTTGCTAACATATTGCTAGACAAGCAAACATATTTATCGCAGGTCGGTTTACACTCCCACATATATTATGTAGCCTAATGAGAATTAATTAACAGGTTCAGACCCTATCATCAAGAATGTGTACAATATTATTTCGTGAATTCACAGATACGATACTAGTATGAATCTTATTGATATTTAAGAACTGATAACTAGCCTGGAGAATTGAGAAATTAATATTAAATGAATCCTTGCAACAGCTTCTGTCGAGCTTGAATATAAATCGGCACATCTAGAGAGTAATAAAACTAATAACTTTTGTGTATTTATCTTGTTTACATGTGATATTACAATTCAGAGCGTCTACCAGATCAATTGATAAGCATGTACATACAATGTGATAAATATTTAAAATACATTACTAACAATCGCATGCAAATTTAGAAATGACAACATAAAATACGGCAAAAATTGAACAAGTAGTGTCAACAGGACTAGGTTCATATTATGTAAGCCTCAATTTATAGTGTTTATAATGAGAGAAAATAAATTAAATCATTCGACACCTTTAAACGAGTATGGTGTAAAATCACCTCCGATGAATTTTTAGTTAAATATTATATTAACCTTATAATGTTATTTCAGATCACAATTAACCTTGTTACTGACGGCTCGACTTCCAACGTGGCGAACAGTTGTGTTCAATAAATTTCACTGCTCGCTGTATTCAGCGCTTCACTAGCAGATTTCTTTGATCTATATGGGAGTGTCGATTTATCTTTAAATACCTTTTCGATGTCTCATTTTTCTGCAAAAACTGTTATTGAATTGAATTATATTTTTAAAAACCACATTATAATAGTTAGGATTCATGATTAAGCTAATTTAAGGGTGTCTGAGCCATTTGGTTTAGGAGTAATAGCCTAGCATCTCTTTGCTATTTTTACTGTACACAATCACATGTTCGGCATGTTATATACATGCATTAGGATTGAGAAATTACTAAAGGGAGATACGTTAACGAGAGACACGGAAAAAAGAATCAGGTTATCGTGGGTAGTACTGTTTTTGTGTGTCTTATAATATATTGTTAAATGAGGTCCATTTACTATGCCCAGAACTTTCCGAAATTTAAAATGTATATTTATAAACAGATTAATATAATAATTATTTGGATTATAGTTTATGGAGGGCCCATCATTAATGTCATAAAATATTTAACCATAAAGTATCGTCTCTTTATAATCATTTAACTTTGTTAAAAAGTTCAAACGTTGAGGTAAAACCCAGGGAGTTTTATAATGCTTTTAATAAAAAAAAATCATTTTGTTAGAAAACCATTTGTAATATCTTTATTTACAAACTGTTGTACCTACTACTTTACCATTCTCATTAGTATTAAAACAACTTTAGCTTATTTATTGATGTTTATTATCATTAATACTTCAATAAATATAACCGTTTGTTTAAACAGCAATAGAATAATGACAGTTCACTCATGCGCATGCTCTGTGAACGAGTTGATCTTGTTCGTGAGCGGATTCTTCACGTCTTAATTGCACGTTATGCCATCAAAGCTTTGACTGAAATTCAGTCTTTCAGTACAGTTTGTACTCCCTATTTCTTCTCGCCCTTTGGGCCAGAGTGGCTAGGAGAGCAAACGAGTGGGAGACAAATAACTACAATAGCCTGATCAGTAGATTACTGCGAGACTGCAGCGCTTTTTGAAATTAAAAATTAATAATTAATACTAACACTAACGAATAGCTACTACACACACGCAACTATATATATATATATATATAAGCAATAAGGTTGGGATAAGATACATGTCATTCGTTCGGAATTAAGAGATAGTGGGACAATAATTTCCTTACTCACAGTTGGAGCTGTGAGCTGTGACTAGTATTACACGTTCTATCAAAGGGAGTGAAGGCTCTGGGAGTAAACTAGCTATATGATGGACGAAATGGTTCAACTTTCATTTGTACTACTCTTTTGAGTGAACGAGCCTATGTGGTCTAACTCAAGCCAGCGAGCTGGTTCGAGCCGTCCTTGCAATTAAATTAATTATTAGAGAAGATCCTCAATAATGTTTAATTTTAGGTCAAATTTTTTTTAATCTATTTTTTGAATGATCTTGGATTGTTCAGCTGGTAGCTCTAGACCTCTATGTATCTCAAACACCTTCAGAAACCTCAATCGAAACTTTTATCTCTGACAAAAATAAAATGTTATGATTTGTGACAGGTGTTATCTAAGGATGTGTAGAAATTAATTTTCGTGAAATTAAAACATGGTAGAAGAATTAATTAGTGCCACTAATAAACCCAAGGTAATTGGCTCGGTAAATGTATTCACGAATGTTGCTCTTATTTAGAAGTTTTATATATTAAGTACATTTTTAAAATGGCTGTGACATCAACTACGACTCCTATTCCTGGCTTAGCACCAATCATCAAAGATACGGGAGAAATATGGACCAGACTCTTTGACCATCGTCCATTCTTGAATGGAGAAGTAAAATTTTTCTTGAAAGAATTCGAAGAAAAGCGATCCGACAGAGAAGTGGAGAGAATATTCCAGATCTTTCAAAAGGTTACCGAGATCAAGGATACTCAGGTCGATAGGGTGCAACTATCGGCAGATGCCCACCTGTCCACTTTGAGTGCGAACCTTGAGGTGGCTGTAAGCATGTGTGATCGTATTCTTGAGAAAGAACAAGGGCAGCAGATGAATCCAGCTTTGCTAGACAAATGGGAGAGCCGCAAATTGGAATGGCAACATTTTATTGAAGATATGACAGGAAAATGTGCTAAAGTCGACACAACTTTTGAAGAAAGAGAGAAAGAACTACGTAATTTCTATGCAGACATGGAAAAGAAGCTTCATATCGAAACATAGTTTATGCTTCTCATAATTTTTGTTATAGACTACTAAAAATAAAAAAAAGTTTTAATAGATTGAAAAATAACTTTGAATATGCAAAATTTATAACAGATGCATAAAGCCTATTTTACATATTTTACTCAGTACCCTATAGTTTATATTTTTTAATTTGAATAATCGTTAAGCTATTTTTATCTTGTTGACACTGCATTCTTAATCATGGGCTGGATAAAATGATAGAAATTAGTATAAATGATTATGACTGCAATTAACAGTTAAAATAAATTGTTTAATGTAGTAATTAAACATACAACAGTGGAGATAATTTAAGTAAATATTAGAAATTTGTGACAATTTTACAACCAGTGATATTTAAATTTTGATGCACACATCTTGTGTTCTTTTTTTTTATACTGGTAATCAGTTAACTTCTACAGTAGTCCTTGGATAGTTACGTTTGATCTAACGTCTATGGACTTGTGAATAATGTGTAGGTAGAAGGCCTATGTAAATAATAGGCTCCTTACATCTTTCAGAACACAAGCAATTGTGTTAAATTACAATACATCCCTGGTTCTTTCAAATATTGTCTTTATAAGATTGTAAATTAACGCTGCCCATTTGTAATTTTATCTCACTCCTAAATATAATTTAGCAACTTGCATTTTGGTAAAAAATAAATAACATTTTAAACTAATACTTTGTTAAAAACTTCCCCTCCTCTTGTAAACATTTCATATTAACGAAAACAAAGTGCTCGTTTGATTATGTGACTAGTTAATTTTAGCGTGTTTTATTTTATTCAAACATTAGGTTTATTAACGATTTAATCTGTATGGGTATTTAAGGGGAGAATCTTCTGGAAAGGAGGAAATTACCGCTCTAGTGCACCCGACCGGGATAGTCATTATCAACGTGTATTTTATTTACATTACCGACCATAACTCCAACTATATCCAAGGATATTGTGTATAGTAATTTCACTTGGTTCGTTGTATGAAATATTAATTAAATATATATTATGCAACTATTTATCAATAAAATGAAGTTATTGTTGATCATTTGTAAGTTTTATTTATTTTTACCTTGGAAACTAGTAATTTATTAACTAACTTAGATATTTAGTTAAATTTAGATTTAAAAACTTATTTCAGTAACTAAATTTCTATATTTTTACTAAATCAAGACCTAAAAATTATCAATCAAATTATTTATTGAAGATAAATTCAGAACTAACAATTTAATAACTAAATTCTATGTCTATTTTAGAAATTCATCAAATAGGTCAAACAAAATATAGGTTTTTTTTTTATTTCAGGTATTTAAAGTTATCTCTGTAAACCGAATGATTATCAGCACACAACTTACAAACTAACTTAAATCAATAAAATAACACCAAGCCCCTCTTTTGTTAATTTATCACTGAAAGGGTGAACCCACAATTCACCATTGATAAATTTGTTGGCCATGCAGGGAATCAAACAAGGGACCCATGGGTAGACTCAACTTAATACTGAGCTAAGCTATAAGACCAACTTTCTTTATAATATTCAAAGGCCCACCTCAAAAATAGAAAGAGGTTTTATTTTTTCGAGTCAAACTTATAACAAAATAAAGAGCGATGGTACACGAACAAAATGTCACCATTCATCACAAGACATCTCAGGAATGGTTAGAATATCTCTTGTCAAAACAAACACATGAATGATGGCGCATGACATTATTAATGAAGGTATAGATCCTGTAAATGGAAAGTGAAAAAAAAAGGGTTTTTAAATGACATAAATTAATTGGACCTAATGACATAAAAAAAAAATTGCTTGAAGTGGAGATCAACGGATAATAAGTTTTGGGGTTTTAATAACTTGGAAGTCATTAAATTAATTTAAATAATTTACAATTTATATCAAATTAATCCTTTAAGAAAGAAGTGTAGCTGAAAAACCGACTTACAGTCCAAATTTCACAAGAACAATTTATAGAATAAAGTAAAAATTTGTTTATAGTTATTGATAATATCTATCAAACGTGACAGCCGTAAATCAAAAGATTTGATGTATGAATCCGTGAAAGTAAATCTAATTGTCAGATAAGGTTCTTCTTATGAAAATTGGATTGTAGTTTATTATACATGTAATATATATAGATATATTGTAGTTTTGTCAGTGAACTTAGATCCCCAAAGCGGTCTGTCCTCTACCTCCTCTTTTAGAACCCAGAATTTCCTTCAAGTCATCGAATATTTGAATCCTCCTTCCTAAGCTCCTCTTCCTCTCAATCTTTCCTCCTATTATGTCGTGCAGAAGACAGCTCCTCCTAAGGATGTGTCAAATCCAGTTTACTTGATACCAAATAATCAAACCCAAAATGTTTCTCTTCTCACCCACTCTTCTTAGGACTTGTTCATTTGCCCCCCTGTCTGTCCACCTGATCTTCTCACCCCCTCTTCTTAGGACTTGTTCATTTG
>CABFVX010001915.1:9086-78314 GCA_902151425.1 Timema shepardi | reverse complement strand
CCCAAATAGACTCATCATAATTAAAAGTGACATGACGTGGATTCAAGGACTTGGGTCAACTTAAAAGAAGTTTACTTAGCACTATAATAATTCATAAAGCCACTATAAAGACATTTTTTTTTATAGTTTCAGTTAAGTTTTTTTTTATCACAATAAATTTAAATTCATTCTACAACAGTGTTTATTGTGAATTATTTATCCGCCATTAATTTACACCCCTACGTTAATAATCACCAGTAATTTATAAATTGCATAAAAATTTAATGGTTATTCCTGTGAACAAATTACAAAAATGTCAACAGAGTAAGAAGGGGGGGGAGGGGGGGGCAGGAGAGGGTGTTGTGTGTTTGCTTATTTTTGCTTACAAGCGGGTGTAGGGGGTCCAAAATGACCAAAAAATGAGTTTGGACAGTTTTAAAATAAATTGTTCACTAAAATAGAACCCAAGCATTTAGGGTTTATTAGGCTACAAGTTAGGCTACAAGTTAAGCTACAAGTTAAGCTACAAGTACTTGCACTAGAAGCTATGATATTTTTGTGTTTTCGAGAGGCAGGCAAATTAACTTTACCGAAGATGTCTGTCTGCACACTCTGAACAAATGAAGCACCAAATAGCCGGGTTGACGTTGCTCACATGATTGGCTGGTTAGAGCATGTGGTACCCTTCACACAACGTTCACATAAAATGGAAGGTCTCCTCTCTGGACAACTCTTGGGTTAAGTGAATACATGCTTCGATGGCCACATGATCTAAGGTGTCACTCTCGTGTTAGACTAAAATTCTGATGACAGGTAGAGGTGAGTTCGAATCCAGCGAGGTGCACTGAGAGTAGTTTTTCCAAAATACTTTTCCACTCTCCCTTCATGCAAATGCAGGTACACTTCCTCACCCCTAACTCATAAGCGTAACTAGTACATATGCATACAAACCGAACATGTACTGAAACATGCTGAAAAAATATAAACCTTTGATGTTTTAACGTACCAATAACAAAACTAATTAATAATAATAATAATAATATTTTAGCACCGCGTCTTACTACCCGTTCGGGTTATACGCTTTAAGTACTAATTACTCTAATGTATTAGGAATTGGGAAGGTAGAATTAGAGGAAGTGAACCCGCATTTGTGTGGAGGGAGAGTGGAAAACCATTTAGGAAAAAAACTCAGTTCACCCGACCGAGATTCGAACCTCGATCTTCCCGCCCTCAGCAGTCGAGCTCAACACGACAAGCGCGTTAGCCAACTACGCCACCGAGGCGGTTAACAAAACTAATTAACTGTTAATTTGTACCTAGCATGACATCACTGGGCGATCGCTGATCAGGTTCAACGAGAGCACCCTGGTGAGACTCGGCGTGGATAATGAGGAGCACAGGCAGGAGATCTGGCGCGAGATCATGAAGTTACGTCTCAAGACCGACATAATCGAGATACGCGACCTCGAGAGAAGGAACAACTACGACTAGATGCCGGCCAGGATGGAGCTCACGGAGGACGACGTCTTGGTCCTGTCCTCCTTCCTCTCCATGTTGTGGCTCTATCAGAGGAGTCGGAGAGAGATGACGACGCGGTTGATGAAACTCAGGAAGAGGCGTAGACATTTGCGCTACATAATCACTAAACACGCTAAAAATATTATGAACACTTGAAGGGCAGAGGAAAAAAAGTTGAGTGTTGTTTTATGAACTATGATTGAATTTTATGTATATATATATATATTTTTAAGGTTTCGTTTTTCACTAAGATTTTCCTTTTTTCAAATTCATTGATGATAGAAATGTATAAAGTAAAAGTTTTTTTTTCCAGAAAACATCCATAAACTTTAACTAATCAGTATTAATCCATTTTTTTAAAAGCCTTTCGAAAGATTTTGGACTGTATTTTTTTTTAAGTTGTTTCGATTGGGGAAGCCAATTAATTCATATTTGTTGCAAAATGACACGAGAATCAAACCCTAGACATTTGTCTTGGCACGCCAGTGCTTTACCGCTGAGCTATTCAATGTCTCGTGCGCAAGGTTTTAAGGCACAAGTCATTGTAGAATCGTCGGCTACAATCGAACGGAAAACTGCGGCACAAAACTTCCTTCAAATTGATGCTGTGTCCACGTTTCTAACATCGTTGTAAATAGTTTGGTTATTACTTTTATTTTAGAGTTTGTAGTATTGGATAGAATGAGCTGACATACTATTGGCTAGGGAAAAAAATCTTACACTATTGTAAGTATTTATATCTTGTAGATTTTTCTATAAGGAAAACCTCTTTTCACTTTATGAGGTAATTGTATTATATTTGAAAGAAGGTACAGGAAAGGTGGATAGAAACATATAAAAGGGGGACAAACACAATATGTAATTTACAATGAAAAGAAGAACACAGTTCACACTTTACATTGCTGCCAACGAACAAAGAGGTAATGGCTACCCCTTGAAGAAAATCAATGTTACCACCCAATCTCTGGACCTACAGTAGCCCCATGGCTTCTTTGGTGCTGACTGACAGCCAATATTTAGGTATATACCTAAATTTTGACTGTCAAAAGTGACAGCTGCGAAACACATGTTTTTTGCAGATCATATGGTTCGGCGTAGGGATATGTTATTTGGTCTGGTAACTTTTCAAAGCTGTCGATCAGCACCAAAGAAGTCATGGAGCAACTGTAGGTTCCATTTTATCAGAACTCATCAGGGAGGAGTGTGAAACGCGCAACGTAACTTACTAGAGGGGGCCCCACAAAAGGGAGAAAATTACAATATCTTGTAGATTTGTTACAAAACATTTGTTTTGAATAAAAATTTTAATCATAGATAATATTTGTGTATAAGTTGGCGTATTTAAGAAATTAATCCAAATAAAGATTAAAAAAAAATATTTATTCAAATAAAATTTTTAATTAACGAAATTATTATTTGGTGTGTTATAATTTTTTATATAAAGGTTAGTAAATTGAAGCTTAAAGGTGATTTGTTTGGATCAAAATTGATTTTAAAATTAAGTTTATCCTACAATTACCCCCCTATATGAACTTTAAACAAAATAATAAAGCATGTTACTTTTATTGATATTTATTAAGTTACTGAAAAGCATGTAACAATAATACAAGTGTTGCAAAATAATAAAAACTAAACTGAGTATTATAAGTTGTTTTTACCTAATGGTTAAATTACAAACTAACTCAAATGGTCTTTAATGTCATGTCGGTGTATATATATAAACCCAATACTGAGATACTTAAAATCTAACACAAACTTATACACATTATGCTAATTTTATGTACACATTAGTCGTGTAAATATTTTAATATTAATCCTATTTTAAATAGTAATATTTTTTAAAAATTTATTTACAGGTATACCATAATTATGTAAAATGCAAATGATTACAATATAAATGTCTAAGAATACAAACTATTTTAATACTTATTTCACTTAAAATTTAAAAAAACTTTGTTAAAAAACATACCTCACATTTTTTATGTATAGATAAATAAATAAAAAAGACGTTTGTGATCTATTCTAATAATTCATTTTTCAGACAGTAGAAATGTCGATCAAAAAGTTTAAAAATAAAAAAGTGCAATTGTGATGTAAAGTGATATAAGCTGTAATGAAAGGCACCTTAGCACATGGCTTACCTTGACAGATTACATTATGGAACCAGTCAAAGTTCATAGTTCATTATTCCAAATACAACAAATTTATTTATCACCTGAAGAAATAGTTTTGATTAGGTGCAAATTATTAATTAAAAAAAAAACCTTCCCTTCATTTCATCAACATAAGATTTCTCCGATACTGTTAACGAAACCCTCAACCGCGGCCTAACGCGCTAATTGTCAACAATACTATTATGTCCGCAGGTTAGTATTAACCTAAAGTGGTGTTCTAATAACTTGGTTAATTTAAAATGTGCATGGTAAATTGATTCTAAGAGATATATAAGAAAAACCTACCCACAATTTGTAAAAAAAAACTCGAAATATTTAAAGAAACCTTTTTTTCTTCTTCCCAAATCATGACCAAAGAGCATCCAAACATTGCAATCAAAATATACAAAGTTAAAATATATATATCAAATAGATTTTAAAATGATTCATCTTGCATCTAAGGTGGGGACGCAAATAATGAGAGAAAAGGTCAAAATAAATCAAATACTTCTTCATTAGTAACTTAATACAATAGACTAGGTTATTCAGAGTAAATTATAAAAGGCTAATAACTTTAAAAAAAAATGAATAAGTCTTCAGTTACTTTTAATTGTTCAAAAAATATATATATATATATAAACTGTTCTTTCACGATGCACCCAGGAAGTGAGATTTCCTTAGCCCTCCACTGGTTAAACCAGTGCCTCCAACTTTTAAAATATTACACACCGTTTTCCCGCCAACATTAAACTCATTCATTAATGATTTCATCAATGACCCTTTTAAAAACATATATATAATTATTTAAAATTTGTATTCAAATGTAAACAATGAATAAGTGTGTTCAAATAACGGTGAGTCGTGATTGCCCTTCTGTTCGATAACGTGTTAGCAATGGTAGTCTATAGTTGATCTATTAAAAAAAAATAGCATAATTTTTTTTACTGCTCAGGTAAATCTGCATCCTAGTTAATACAACGCTGGATAATCAAGAGAGTACTGTATAACTGTCAGCAACGGGTCGAGCTCTCGGGGGAATTTTCAGTTGATCAACTTAATAAAACCACATCGTCATTAAAAGTCCCCAAATAATATATAAGGGACCAACATTTATCAGTCATGATAGGTAATGTTAAAATAATATTAAATAGTTAAATATGAGAGAATATATTTCTAGAAAGGTGGGGGCATTATTATTTGAGGAAGGTTGATTTAAAAAATAAATATCAGATATATCAAAAAGAACAAATAAATAAAAAAATAGAGTGAATGAACGATGGGTGAAGGGTTTATAGATTTATCAGGGCCTAAAAAGGTTACCAAACCCTGCTACACACTAATAAATTTCATTTTGAAATGAATCGAATTAAATTGTAAGCGATATTAGAGAGGAATGTATAATCAAATTCTAGTGGAAAAGAAAATATTAAAACAAAGGGTGAAATGGCTACCTGCGTAATACAATTGACCTGTTTGAAAGAAAAAATAACTCAAAAATTTACAAAATGGCTAACATATAAAAATAAAGAGAGGTGTGCGGGTACTCAAAATTTCGAGTAGAGTTTAAGAAGCTGCTCAAATGCGACTATTTTTACAAAACTTGAAAAATTGGAATACTTTTGATTTTTTTTTTAAATCAGAGTTTAATTAATTTGATTGAATTTTAAGTTTTCAATTCATAGTAAATGGAGTCGCTAAATATTGCCTTTTTTGTAGAATTTTAAAATAAATAATTACACTTATATTAAATTTATTTAAAAATCCAAATGTGTGTGACATATTTTGTCACAAAAAAAAAAAAATCTAAATAATTTGTTTGTACAGTGATTTATTCATGAATCTATCTTAAAAATTCAATTTGAGATATTTCTCAATATTACTCGATCTCAAAAATAGTACGATGTTTAAACTCGAATCGAAGTGAAAAATACCCATTCGCACATCCCTAGAATTAAAACTAGGCATCTGTTAAATATAGCGATATTAATAAAAATCATCAAACAAGCTTTTTTTTTCCCCTTCATGTAAATGCTTTAAAAAAATATATTACCACCCAAACTACAAAATATACTTTCACAAAAGTTTACAAATCAAATTAAATTAAAAAGAAATGTGTTACCATTAAAAATGGTATAGTCATGTACAGTATTAATATTAGTACAGCTCTAATAGAAATATACCTTCTTTTTTTTTGTTTTGTTTTTCTAAAAACTAACATTCAACATTAATGTTTTGTACCTCTAAATGGCATCAGATGCTTTGTACTATCAGCTACACAATTAAAATAGGAAGATCTTCAGTTGTTTTTTTTTGAAGATGCCGCCACCGCAAAATTAAGCCCGTACGAATCCCGAGATTTTCAACCACATTTAAAATCATGATCCGTTAAAATAAAAATGTGAATATTGGCAGTTTTATTTACATGTATTAGTTTTTATCACCGCCTCTTACAACCCCCCCCTTTGGGTTATACGTATGTATGATAAAAAAGAATGCAAATTTGTTAGGAATGAGGATGGTTAAACTAAAAAGTGTACCAGCATTTGTATAGTGGGGAAGTGGAAAACTGTTTGGAGGGGGAAAAAACCTTCAAAACACCGGATCGGGGTTTGAACCGTGATCGTGTCATCGGCAGTCCAATTTATTGCAAGAGCGACGCCTTAAACCATTCAACCGCCGAAGTAAGTTTGACTTGAGTAAAACGCTATGAAAAAATTGTCTATGATTTTAATAACGGATTAGTCCCTACAGAAGGTTAAATGCTTTAAAAAAAATTGAATTTTTTAGGTTTTAATTTCAAATTACATTCCATCGAATCTGAAACCGGGATGTATTTGAATTGGAAATTTTGAATCCGAAGCGATATGTTTCTGATATCGAGAACTTCAATTCAAATACGAATCCTAATTAGATTTGGATTTGAAATTTCCGAGTTTCGCACAGGCTTACCACACACTAGTTCCCCTTGTGGCACATCAGGGGTATAATACGAGGCCTCAAAATGACAATGATACCCAAATACCCAGAGGTGCTCCGGGTATAGTATGACCAGCATTACCTCGATTTTCAACATATTTCGGGAGGTCAAACCAGATTTCTTCAGAACCAAAATCTAAATTCTTACTTGGCATTGAAATAATCAATAATTGATAATGATATTAGTTTTGATACTTCAATTCTTAGCTTTCAAATTCAATAAATGAGAGTTCTAGCGTTTAAATAAAACGACAATATTTTTTGGTGAATGTGTGAATATACATTAAAACCTATAAGGGGTGTGTGAAGTGCCCTTTTTCAATTCGAAACAAACTCAAATTGAATATATTAAATATTCTCAAAGTCAAATTAATGTTCGAATATTGTTTTTTTTAGTTGTTTTATGCTTGAAAAAACTTAGTGTTTATATTACTTTATACACTAAAATTATTTGGAAAATGTTTTGGTGCACCATTGTAATACTTCATTTTAATCTGATAAATCCAGTTACTTCAGATTTATTCGCATGCGTATTAATTTTTAACAGCCCAAAACGGCAATGATCGACGATAAAAAGTGTTTTAGCTGTCAATATCTTTATAGTCAAAGTTTTGAAACTGCTGTCGAAACCAGAAATTTTTTTTTCAAAGAAAAGTCAAAAGCTGATATTTGTATCGAAGCCAAGTCAAAAGTTTATAAGCGTCACACACCCCTGTAATACATAACTGTATGATAATGATGATGATCATTAATAAATTATTAATATGTCCCTTGAACACCAGTTTTAAAACCTATTGTGTGTTCTTTTTTTCCGTTGATTCTAAAATTCACATACACATCAGTTGATAGAACAAGTTATCAGCTATTCAAACTGTCGCATATTATATTACAATTCAACTACCATAAAATTATATAAATTACAGGATATAAAATATATTTGCCCACAAGGGGGCAAAAAAAAAACAACTACTTAGGTAGATAAAAACCGGCTAAAAAAAGAGTGCATAATACTAATTTTAGAGAGCATTTCTTGCAAAATAAATAAGTTAAATAAAAATCATTGTTTTTACAAGCATGACACGAATTGGGTAGTTAGCGCCTAGAATCGCAGTTATACTGAATTCCGAATCACCTGTATCTCGTCAGGTTACACATTGCATGTAGAATAAATCGTGGCCTAACCAAAGATTTGCAACCATCTTTCTTAATTGCTCGTAGTCTGATTCTAATGATGTCTGAACATTTTAGACCACAGTAGATCACATTAAATTGCTACGGAAAAACAGGGGTCAGTGGACTAAAAGGACTTAGTTTTTTTCTTTGCATATCAGTTAAATGCTTAAAAAGATAAAATACTTGTCAATAATTCCTGTAGTATAAAAAATGGCTTTATAAATTATAAAAATGAATATTTTGGTTAGGACTATCATTTTTGAAATAGTGATAGAAAAACTAATCGGGCATTAGTGTTTCAACAATTTTCTAAAAATGTGATGTCATCTTCACTTTCGATTATTTCAGGAAAGTTCCTTTCCCCGTTTTCTATGTCAGCATCCTTCAATTTCTCAAGGCATTCCGTTTTCTCCGCGTCCGCGGTTCCGGAGAGCGCGTTCACCTCGGAACCATCGCACGAAGCTTCCGTGTCTTCCGACAAATCGTCACTACTCAACGATTCACGAGCCGGACTTTTGTTGCTTTTCGACGACTGCTCCTCACGGTCCGAGTTGACATCTTTACTCGGCAAGGAGCTCGTCACGGGGAATATTTCATTAGCCTTATTCTTCAGTTGTATCGACTGAAATTCGGCAAACGACTTCAAGATGCTGTTTCCAACGTCCTCTGCACCGTCTTGCGTATTGACTTCGTTTTCCTCTTCGTCCTCGTCGTCTTCATCTTGATCTTCGTCGTCGTCCGCCGCTGTCGTCGGTTCCATCTGCGAAGGAGACTCTGCGTGAAAGTTACTCTGAGAAGGAGAGTTCTGGTGTTTCTGCTGCTGTTGTTGCTGGGACAGATAATGGTTCTGTATGATGCTACCGACCATCGGTACGAGCGCTAGGAGTTGCGTTCCTACCATGCGGTCAAACTCCAGACGTTGTTTCTCCAATTCCAAGTGCTCGCGCTCAACGTCTAACAACTGACGGAGAAGACCAGACACTTCTGGAAACAAAACCAAAATGAATATCGCTGGATTTTTTTTTATCTTTTTGGAAAATAATATATTAAGAAATGTTTCAGTGGAGACTTGATTACTCTACTGCATCAGGAACTCGAAAGTTCATTTTTGCATTTACAAAAGTACGCCATTTATCCCTTTATTGAGCCAGTCCTATCCAGTTCACCTCATTACACTCTATCCCTATCTTGAGATAGTTCTAATGTTATCCTACCGTCTGTGTCTAGGTCCATTGGAATGGATACATTAAGTTTAATTTCCCAAACGGTGACCTGGCGGTCTAGGGGTAAGGTGTCAGACTTCTATGCTGGCGGCCGGGGTTCAATCCCCGGTCCCGGCACAGATTTATCTGATTTCCAAACCCTTCCTTTACCTCTGACAAGACATCTTGTGAATGTGTGGAATGTCAGGCCTCCACCGTGGTTCGGATTCCACCTTAAACTGTAGGTCCTTCATTTCATCTCACNGGAATGCCAGGTCTCCACCGTGGTTCGGATTCCACGTTAAACTGTAGGTCCTTCATTTCATCTCACAATCACCCTACCATTACACATTAGCGTAAGTGCGTATAACCCGACCGGGTAGTAAGACGCGGTGCTAATAATAATAATAAATAATGATGATAATAATAATAATAATAATGATAATAATGATAATAATAATAATGATAATAATAATAATATTATATCTTTCTTATCCCCATATAATTAACATAATTAACATGTGCATACATCCCAAAAGGGTAAGAAGACGTGGCGAAAAAAAACAACATATTTTGTGCAAATGTATGTGAATGAACCCCGGCTATCAAAAGCAAGGTGACGAAGGGCCTTGTAGCTTAAAACAATAAACACATTACCATTATCATTCTGTGTCGACATGCATCTCCTCTTGGGCTCCGGACTCTTGAAGTTGAAGTCGTCGGAACTGCCGCTGTGGTTGGCCGCTCCGACTCGCGAGGCCGACAGCGGGAACGGTTGACCGGGCTCCTTCTTGATCTCTACAATGGGCCGGATCGAGATCTCGCTGCCAAAGTTGTATCTGGTCCTGGAGGCTGCGGCGGCTTGGTTCATTCTGAGAGAAGACGAGAGGTCGGCCATGGCCGCAGTGGAGGACGTGATGGTGAGCCCCTGCATGGGAGGGGACGAGGTGTATGAGCCGGTTATCTCCCTGTCGTCGTCATAGAAGGAACTAGAGAGCGACAGACAGTACAAGATGATGCTATACATTTTACTATATTATTAGTACTGTTGGTTTTTAAACACCACATCTTACTATCCTTTCAGGTTAAACGCCTATTTACTAATTATGCTAATAAGTTAAAGATCAGGAAGGCTTAATTTAGAGGAAATGCACTCACATCTGCATGGGAGAAGAGTGGAAAATATTTAGGATAAACCGCCCTAAGTGTACCCGACCGGGATCAAACCCCAATCTCCCTGTCTTCAGGAACATGAGAGAAGCACCTAGGACCATACGGCCTCTGAAGAGGGTTTTATTGTTATTTTATAGGTATTAATAATATCTACCAAAAGTGACAGTTGCAGATATGACTTAACGTATGAATACATGAAAGTTGGAACAGGCTTCAGTGGCTGCATGGTCTAAGGCGCTACTCTCGCAACAGACTAAACTGTCAAAATAAGAGGTCACGGTTCGATCCCGGTGGTGTACCGAGGGTGGTTTTATCTAAATGGTTTCCTCTCTCCCTCCACGCATATGCGGGTACACTTCATCTGGATTAAACCTTCCTAGTCCATAAAACATTAGTGTAATTAGTAAATTTGGCATATATCTCAAACGGTGCTAAAATAAAAATTCTATGAACTGCCATTAAAAGACGCGCACATCAAGTATTTAGACAAGAATTTCCCCTGGTTGCTGTTTACAAAGAAGTTTGGGTTCGAGTCCCAACCAGGAGCATCGGGTTAGTTATTTTTATCCGTCCAGGTTCATTTGAGGTGGTTTTTCATCTAGCCTCATTTGTTGGTGGGGCTAAGGACCGGGTTCGAATATTGGCCGAGTCAACTTAGTGTGCTTTTTACCAAATAGTTTCCCCACTCTCTGGTTAAAATGATAAGATAATGATTGTTAGTTTTGTTATTATTATTATTAGCACCGCGTCTTACTACCCGTTCGGGTTATACGCACTTACGATAATGTGTAATGGTAGGCTGATTGTGAGATGAAATGGAGGACCTACAGTTTAACGTGGAATCCGAACCACGGTGGAGGCCTGGCATTCCCCACACTCACAAGATGTCTTGTCAGAGGTGAAGGAAGGGTTTGGTAATCAGATAAATCTGTGCCGGGACCGAGGATTGAATCTCGGCCGCCAGCACAGAAGTCTGACACCTTCCCCCTAGACTGCCAGGTCAGCGTTAGTTTTGTTGATTTAGTTTGAGATTACCATTTGTTTATTTCTTAATATCTGTTCTATTTGGCCAATTATTTTTTGTCTTTAAGCTAATTATTTCAAATTTAAAATAGCTAAAAAATGAATTATTAATAGGCTTGCTATTGTAACCTGTAAGACAAGGTGCTACAGTTTGACATTGCCAGATTAATTAAATACATTTAAATTTTACAGGTAATTAAAAATAAACTATAGGCTATTATTAATTGTATAAAATAGTTGCCTAGATATCATGTAATGAATTAAAAGCCAAAGGTACGTAGCCTAACCTAGAATGTATCCGAATAATCCTAGACTCTCTAGTCGGACCCTTGAGTTTTAGGACTTGATGTAATCTTGATGATTTTACACGTCTCACGCTGTTCAACAAACTATTCGAACAGCAACAACCTTATATAAAATGGCAGAAAACGTTAAGTCGGTGCTCTAGCAGACAAAACAATAATACTAAAACAATTGCCAGTCAAACACTGCAACCAACACCAGATTGGTAGCCTTCGTATCAATGGTGAGCAAGACCTCAAGAAGACTGCATAGGTATCGTTTGCGACTATTTGGACAGAGCTACACTTGGTCACGTGATTGCCAATGCAGCTATCAAGGGCACGAGTCAAGGCGACACCGCATTGTTAGACTATTCGGATACAGCCCTAACCTAGGCTTCCATGTCTGAGAAAATTAAATGTCAATCAAAGTTATGATGTGTACATAAACTAGACTCTCGTTTATCCAAGGTTGCATTAACTAGTGAGGTATTTTTTTTAATTATATATTTTTTATTAAAGGCCCGTCCACATGCTACGATATTATTGTCCGGCAAAGTACAGGCAAGTTAAGACTGAATGTGTGAATGAAAAATTCAACATGAAATGTAAACATAGTTTTGAATTTGAATTTAGTTCATAATAATAAAAATGTTAACTATTGTGTATTAAAACACTTTTGATACTATATTGTGATATATTCTTCTGTGAATTAGCCGAGATTTTTTACATTATTTTAAACAAAATATAATTATTTTACAATATTTTTTTTTATAATTAGAAATATGCTTTTGTTGTTGTGTTTATAGACGGTTAACAATATAAAAATTAGCATTGTATAACTTAAAAATATAGTTAAAAATCTCGCTCTTGTTGCGCGCTGTTCCCAATCCCGTAATTCCCTAGGCCTAGTATATTTAAAAAGATATATCTTGCAACAGCCTAGATCCTTATAGCCTAAAATTGAAATCATCATATACATAAACATTCACCTTTGACTGTCGTTACTGTATATGGAGTTTGTTACGTCGTCCATGGTGTTTTCAGTTTTGATAACTCTTCTGGAAAAATCAGATCCAGGACCGTAATGGGACGAACCGTTACCTAAAATAGCGTCTATCGCTTTGAAATGATGCCAATCAGGATCTACTAAACCGATACCTGTCCGAAGAGATTTTTTAATTCTATGATAAATACACTTGAGGTTTCTAATCCTTGTAGTAATCTCTTCAGGAGTGCGATAAAACCCATATTGTTGCATCAGAGCTGCGAGCTGTAGCATAATAGGAGCTTTCCTATGGGACGTAATCATTTGATTTTGTATCGTTGGGCTGCCCCAAAGTTGAATGAGAAGTCTTGTTTCATCTTCACGGAAATTAGCTGTCCTCCTTTTGGGCATCGTCATTTTGTTTTAACTTTTTAATCAACTCCCCTATGTAACATCGTCTAAACTTGGACATAATCTCTATTTAAACTAAGAGAAAATGTCTTCATTGTTTTTAGTAATGTGCGCAATATCAAAATCATTCTAGCTTGGTGAGATTTTACTAAATTCTGTTTCAAACGATCATTTTATAAAAACTTAATTCTTTTTTGACACAAACCGGCAGACATTACACGACAGCTGACTATCGCTAATACCACAACTATAAATATATTTTCTTGGATACCAAAAAATAGTGGGAGACACTTTTATTTTAGCACTAGTAAACGTAAATAAATAAATTATAAGGCCAATTTGGCGATAAAAAGTAAATAATCAACCCTTGATATAAGTTTAAAATGTGTTTATATATTAACTTATACAAAAAATGTATTTCACTTCCAAATCCCAAAATAACAATAATTATTGAATGATATTATTGCTAAGAATAAGGAAAATAGTGTATAACCAAGCGGTAACTTTAAATATGAGCTAAAGGAATTGGGAAGGTATTTTAAGCCGGTATTCTTCATTTACCGTGGGGAATCTTCCTTGATTGCTTGCTTGCTTGCTCAGTGGTGCTGCTTACATGACAAATACATCAGGTAACATTGCTCCTTTTAGTGGATCATCAATCTATTAGTATTCCGACACTTGACCTGAGCCTGCTTATTTCTTTGTAACAGTCACTATACTAGTACTTGCTCAAAGCCTAATAATGCTCATCGTACTGCTTGGGTGTGTCAGCACAGTTATTTGGACGAGCGTTTGTGAATAGATTCATTCATTCAATCCCTGGTTCTTACAGATTTTCTATCTGTAAATTAAGAATAATTTTATTTTAACGCCTTCCGTGTCCAACTGAGGCCTCCAAGATATTAACAAGCCTGGGAGCTTGGTCCTATGAGAGTTGGTGACGTCACATGGAAGGGCTTACATCTCAGGAATGCTGGGTCAACCCTGTCTGTGAAAATGTCACCAAGGCTAAGTAACTCCAGTCTGCTGAGAAATTCCTCACGGTGTATTTAGCTCGTACCGATCGTCCAGTCGTTACATTGGTTTTAGTAGTTTTAATACATTTTATTAGTTATATAGCATACTATTGTGATCCAAAATATTTGCTAGGTATACAAGTTATTAGTTGATTGAAAGTGTTAGTGATTCAATGTGTTAGTCTTTAGTTTGAAAATAATATTTGTTAGTCCAGTTTACAGATTCACTTTTAATGGCGTCAAACTTTTAATTTTTTTACGATTAAATTTTAAAATTCCACGTAAGTGTTGTGTTCCTGGATGTAGATCTAGCTATTATTTTCAGAAGTGTAGTATTTTATTTAAAAAATATGTAATGTATTATATATAATTTATAATTTTCTGTGTCTCTTATCAGTGTCTTCTGAATTTTGTTTACATAACAATGGTTAATGTCAAGATGTATAAAAAGTGCGCTATTTGTTGGGCGCCACTCCTAGGATCTAGTAATAATAAAAAAACATTTACCTCGTCTAATTCAGACTGTGGCACGATGACTCTCAATACTCAGACCACTGGGTAGTACTTAAAATAAAACATGAGCAATTGAAATAAAAATTGATTGTTGAAATATAATGTAATTTAGACTACAATAAAACTAAATGTATAAAATAACAATTATTGGAACTTTTGTGGGTTTATTATTGTTTCATTTTTTTACCACATCCCAAGCCTACCTATGGAATTCCGGATAGTTATAATTCTAATTTGACAAAATAAAATAGTATTGTTGAGACGAAAAGAAGAAGAGAAAAAATCAATACAATTATTATTTAGACATAAAATAAAATGTTATATAATTATCTGAATTAGATAGTCTTTCTGAAAGTTCTTACATGCATTTTGATATTTGAATATTTTTTTAAAATCATATGACTTTAAAGTTGAATAGTTGGCTTGGCCTCACCCATGAATTAGTCCATGCTGAAACAACACCAGCTTCAGAGATTTTTTTTCCAACTTATTAATGTTAACTCGTCCACAATTCTTAAAAAAATAAACAGTCTAGCTCTTGCAATTCTACTTAGCTTTACATTTAATACTCGCACTTTACTTTACAACTATTAATTTACTTTAAAAATAAATTAAAATAAGAGCTCCAAAGATTTGGCTCCATGTTAGACCAACACCGAGGAAGAAGACCTAGTCTCCTCCATAAAGTCTTCCAAAATCAAATTTTAAAATGTTATATTTTTTACTTCCAAGTCCAAAGAGATAACTAATATATTAAAAACAAAAGATAAAAGGTTGACTATGGATTATGGATAAAAAATCAAATACAATGCATTTTTAATATAAATATTGAATATCCCAATGAATGTGAACAATGTTTTCTTAAAGAATTAAATATTTATTTCTATATGTCAGAATTGAAAAGCGCGCTAGTTTGGAGTTGTTTACATCTTGCCTTGTTTCCTCTTTTACAATCACGAGATCCACCACTCATTTGTTTGACAGATCTGCGCATGCGTTGAATTCAATCATGGTCGACGTTGAAAATAAATAAAACAAGAGTCAAACAAACTTCTTAGAAGGATAATTAATATGTTCAATAAAAGGTAAGTGTTATTCCTTAAATCAAAATTCCTTATTTAAATTATTAAAACAAAGTTAGTCGTTGTTCCTTGCGTCCTTTTATTTTATTGAGTGGATGTAAATAGTATTATTTTTCAGGCCGGCATTACGGCGTGTTAAGCGACGGCCGAACTTTGAAGTGCTTAATTTCAAACGAAAATAAATCGAAAACTCTTCACAAAAATTAGAAAATATAGGGGAATACATGGTAGGGTGGAAAATAACATTACAGAAGGAGACATATATATAAATATATTTTCTTTTCCCAAGGAATCCCATCACTGTCAACAGTGGCTACATGAAATCTACAGGGACAATTTTATACCGGGGAGTTTTGCTGCTATTTGTATGGATCATTTTTGTGAGCAATTTATAATCCGAGAATATCGTGGTTCAAGAGATGACGGATCTGTTTTAATAGTGGCTAGAAAAATTCCCAAGCTAATCAATGATGCCTATCCGTCAATTTTTCCTAATAAGCCCTTATATTTCACCTCAGAGCCTCCAGCTAAACGAAAACCACCTGGAAAACGAAGAGAAGATTTTGTTTGCTGAGACGAGGACAATTTAAATAAATGAAATCAAGATGACGTTATTAAAGATCTCCCAGATTTGAAAGGTAAAATCAGCTAAATAAATACAGATCATTTTGCAAAAATTGAGTTTAAAAATAGTATTATTCTCATGAAAATTGATATAAGTTAGTGACATTCCTAAAATTACAGTATTATTAAAAAATAACCAATAATTCGATATTAAAAATTTCACACAACAATGTTATACCAAATTTTAAATTTAAATGGGTTTTAGGAATAGAAATGTTAATTAACAGGTGATCCAAATTAGAAAGTTTGTTGAGTCATCTAGCTTCACACTCTCCCGAGACCCTTTCAACAGAAGATTCAATTAAGCGTTCCTCAGAAGTTTTAAAGCAATGTAGTAATGGCACTGAGGAAAATTCTCCATAGACCATTAAAACAAATTTTTTGCAGAAGCAACTTAATTTGGTAGTTGATTAATTACCCAGATACACACCGGAAACTTTAATATGGGCCTGAATGGCTAATCCAGTGGCATATAAGCAAATTAGAAATTCTAACTTTTTGACACTGCCTAATCCCGACTATTTAACTAAATTATCTCAGGCACTAAGCACGGTAAGTTCAGGAATGCCTCAAATCAAATATTTGTTTGAAAAAGCCAAGATGTTGGATGATAATTAAACAGTTGTAAACGTATTATTATTATTATTATTAGCACCGCGTCTTATTATACGTTCGGGTTATACGCACTTACGCTAATGTGTAGTAAACGTATTACTTGATGAAATTTATGTAAATCCCTCTTTCTTACAAAGGTGGGGCAATAGAGAGCTTTTCTGATCATCTTCGGGAAGCTACTACAAGCCAAGCGTTTATGACATCATCTTTGCCGTCAAAAACTAAAGATATAGTAGCTTTCTATCCAGTTAAAAAATCTTATCGCAAATAAACTTTATGAACTAACTTTGTGTGTAAAAAAACAAACTTTATGTGGATATCGTGTTTTAACATTAATATCAACCAATAATAGAATAAACAGGAACATGTTTATTAAATTAAGTAACGGTAGTTTGTTTAGTTGAGGGTGACCTAGCGGTTATTGGGTAAGGTGTCAGACCTCTATGCTAAGGGTCCGGGGTTCAATCCTCGGTCCCAGCACAAATTTAAATTGATTATCAAACCCTTCCTTTACCTCTGACAAGACGTTTATTAACCACAACTTGTGAATGTTAGGAATGCCAGGCCTCTACCGTGGTTCGGATCCCACGTTAAACTGTAGGTCCTCCATTCCATCTCACAATCACCCTACCATTACACCTTAGCGTAAGTGCTTATAACCCGAACGGGTAGTAAGATGTATAGCTAATACTAATGTTGTCTCGGTTCAAAAATCCAACTAAATTAGATGATTTTTTTTTATTCATTTCATTTGTTGAAATCCATTTTAAATACTTGTTTGACTCAAAAAGGACGCAGAACAAAACCTTTCTAATACCACCTTTATCATTTAATCATCTTGGGTCGGAAAATAATTTAAATTTCAAAGCTAGTCTTGGTGAGTTGACAAAACGGTATTTTAAAGAAAACAAAACCATCGCTAAAACAGCCACAGCTTTGACTCTAAAGGCCGACGTCAATGCAAAAGCAAAATCTTGGATATGCAATCAAATTATTTGACGAAAAAAACATCGCTGCTCTCAAGTTATAAAGAATAAAAATATACAAGACACTGCTAAATTTATAAAATTAATTTCATCTTGGTGGAAATTCATGAATGTAAAACATCCTATGAAAGGGAATCATCTTAGCGACCCCTTTTGTGAGGCAATAAGATATACAAACTGTACAAATTTGGAATTCCTGAACAAGTTCTTCATATGGCTTGATAAGAGGGAGAATCTGATAAACAAGTTAGTAGCGAGAGTAAAGTCCCCGGCACAGACTCTGTTAGAAATCGATGCACAATCAGAATGCTTTGGCCGTAGACCTTTTCGGTAAGTCGTTACTTCGTAGAAAGTGCGCAACTTCTTTCTACGACTACCAATCACAACCGAGTAAATATGTCAATTGAAATAAAACAAATGGCAGCACCACAATTATTTATTTTAAGTTTGATAGTTAAAATAGTTATAAATATATTTCTTGTGATTGTACTTAACCTATATTTTAGTATATACTTAAAGTTTTCTCAACAATGTTTTGGTTTCTTTAATACTTATATTGTGATCATCTGTCTGTTTGATTCTTTTTCCAATTTTTTGATTTGAAGAAGTATTTTACTATCTCATTGATTGAAACGGTCACATGATTATGGAAATTGACTTTGTAATCGCGAGTAGAATTTCTTATGAACCAGGAACACGGATATGAAGTCTATCTTGGGTCCTTAAGTCTCTTGGGGTTCACCTCTTTCCAGAATCATAAGTGGAATACCTTGAAGATAATGTATATTTATTTCCTTCAACAGTAGAGCCAACCAAGGTAAACTTAACCTGATTTACACTAGGAAATTTAGTAAAAGGGCTTTGAGAGAAGTTCATTTTAAATTATGAGGGATATACTAATGGGTTTACAAAATTTATTAAAATACAACAATTTCATTTAATTGGATGCAGTAATTTCAAGCAGGGGTGTAAAAAGAGTAGGTGCTCAGAAAAGGAGTAAAAAAAACCGGTAGCCCAAGTCATTTAAATTAACATTATTCATCTAATTTAAAAACTAAATTTTTTTCTTCTGGAAACTTCTAATACTATGTAAAATTATTATAGCTTAAGATGATTACTTCAAAAATAAATATATTTTCTGTTTCAAAAACCACTTTTCACTAAATCTAACCCATCTGTATTTTGTATCAGCCAACCATTTTAACTATTATATGAATTAAAAACAACAAACTAATGTACAAGGGAAAAAAATAAATATTTATTTTTAAAAATGCAATATTTAAATACATTCGCTTAAAAATATTAAATATTTTTTTATACAAATAAAAACACAATGCAGAAAAATTGTGTAAGTTTACATTAATTTTAACTTACAAAACAACAAAATTAAGTTACTAAAATAAAAAATAGACCTAATTCATGCAATTGTATATACAATGAGGGGGTATGAAGAGTCCTTCTCCAAGTATTTACAGGGGAAAAGACAAATCAAAGAAAGTAAATGACCAATGGCAATGTGAGTTTTCGGGGGGAGGGGGGCCGGGCAACACCATAAATAAACATACACATTCATGCAGCAAATGCTTACCCACCATTACAACATAAATAAACAATGTTTAATATAGATGTACTATCGAACCTTAAGCAACCCAATCAAAAATCTGTATAAAAAAAAAGTATACATAGTATAAATTTGTGGGAAAATATTACACAAATAACTTAACTTAAAGAGAGTACACATTACCCCCTTAAGTTGGGGGGATATGGGGGCACGAGTTGAGATCCATTTATTATAAATTTCTATAGCAAAAAAATATTTCCAGTCCAAAATAAAGAGAATACTACTCCAGTAAAAACATTTAGTTTAATTTCCGTAACTTGTTGATATCAATAGTTGTTGAATATCTCTCACAAGCGTGGTGGCATTTAAGTGAGATATGAATCGAGTTTGAATCCATTACTTTACGGATTCAAATCTCCAATTTACCTTTGAATATCAACTCTTGAATCTCGATATTTGAATAAATTATGAGAATAACAAGGAAATATATAAAATACAAATAGTAACTGAATGTTAACATTTTTTCTTATGATACATCATTAATTATAACATTCATACATTTAGTTTTACGTTAAATTACTAATCTGGAGTCTGGTCGTTAAGTTAATCCTATAATTATAATTGGTTTTCAACCACCAATTAGCATTATTAAGAGTTCTAAGACAATTTTCAATTGGAAAAATAGATAAAAACTTTATTTTAAGGATTTGAGTCTTGAATCCTCGAATAATCTTAAGGATTTGAGAGTCCTATCCGTAAAAATTAAACATTAACACTTTTATGTTCAAATTCCACGATACACATTATATATATATATATATATATATATATAAAAGAACTGTTGATTTTATCATGTGTAGATAGTGAAAATAAACATTTTTACTTGAGCAAAATTTATTTATTTTGTTGTAAAACCTGCAGAAATATGGATATTAACTCGTACTTCCATTTGTTTTATTTTAACATGAACACAACAATGTGTGGGTATAAAATGGTTTCATGAAATAAATTACTTTTATTATAAATACAAAATATAGTAATATACAATAGTTAAAAATTTTACTTCACACTAAATATTATGAAAGTGTGCAATTGTTTATTTTTATTAAATATGTCTAAGATACACTTTGCTTCATTTCATTATTCGACTACTTCAAAAAAAAAAAAGCAACAAAAATCTCCATTTTAAAATCCAATAAATAGAAATAACATAACATTGTAGATTCTAATCTACACTTAGCTTTCATTTTGATTTAACCAATTCAGTTTTATCACTTATGATTTTATTTTGGGGGTGTGTGACACCTTTAAAATGTCAAAGTGAAGGGTTAAATCTACTTCACTTTGACTTGTGGACACCCACAGTAACCTTCAGGTCTTTGCAACATTTCTAAAGAAGAAATATTAATTTTTAGAACAGCAACCAAACAGTATTTTAACATAGACTAAGGGTGACCTGGTGGTCTAGAGGTAAGGTGTCAGACTTCTATGCTGGCGGCCGGGGTTCAATCCTCGGTCCCGGCACAGATTTATCTGATTACCAAACCCTTCCTTCACCTCTGACAAGACATCTTGTGAATTTGGGGAATGCCAGGCCTCCACCGTGGTTCGGATTCCACGTTAAACTGTAGGTCCTCCATTTCATCTCACAATCACCCTACCATTACACATTAGCGTAAGAGCGTATAACCCGAACGGGTATTAAGACGCGGTGATACCAACAACAATAATAATAATAGTTATATATTGTGGTTCAATTAATTATTAGGTGAAAAGATTTGTTGTTTTTTTAAGTTTTTCTGTTAGGCTATGAACTTGAATAAATATATCTACGTGTGAGGTTGGAAAATAACGAAAGAGATGTTCAAGAATGGGAAAAATCTAGGATGAACTTAAGAATCAGAATCAAGAAAAATCGATATTGTGACATCCCTTGTTAATCATCTTTCCAATATAACATTTTGAAAATTATATTTAAACTAGAGTTTGGCCGAGTACAATATTTTACGAATCTGAATCTCATATTTACCTTAAAATCTCAAGTTAAATTAAAAACATTACTGAAAATATAAAAACAACAGGAAAAAGATTCAGTTAAGTGTTAAATTATTGTTCTGGGGGCTGGTTAAGTTAAACCCCATAATTATAATTAGTTCTGAACCATCAATAAGCTGTAATAGAGCTCTTAAATTTTATTTGAAAAACTGAAAAAAGGTTATTTTTGAGGATTTCAATCTCAAATCGTGAATATCCTTAATGATTTGACAGTCTCTATGTTTAATGTATACATTTATATAAATACAAAATATATTTTTTGTCATAACTAAGACTTTTTTTTTATATTCAAGCTTCGATTCGACTTCAGAAATTCACACACCCCTAAACTAATTTTTTTTCTTCTTCGATAAAACGGTTTCATGCACGATGCTGTTTTTTTTTCTTAACAGAACAGTATTTTAACATTTTATCTTCACTAAAATTAATGTACAATTTTTTTTTTAAATCTGTCTTCAGGCATGGAAAATATGATATTGAATATAATTTGAAAACTACGCTCAACTACAAAAACATAACCTAAAATAAAATCAAACCAGTATTCTTTAAAGTCACTAACTAAATCCAACACACACCTTTCTCACTCCTGAAAACACCACAAAAAAACCTGTATATATTTATATATGGCCAAATGGTCTAAAAACACTTTCAATCACATCACAAGATGTAAGATTATCTACACAAGGAAGGACCCTTAGTACAGTCGCTTAAGAAAATACAAAGATAAAATCATTTTTTTGTTTGTTTTGTTTACACAAAGTTATGCAACACTGGCCAGTTTCTAAAATTTAAAAGTAGTGCCAAAGAAAGACAAATTAATATTTAGTTTTTTTTGTTTTAATAGGGTTCTCGAAAGGCATGTCAAAATCTATTTACAATTATTGGTTGCCCTCTGGGAAGAGACCAAACAACCATGAGGTTATAATTTTGTGATAGCATCGTCGATATTTTGAACTAACTACATAGTGTGCCATGTACAGTACCATTTTTGGATTTGTATTTCATCTTATTATAAAATAATTTAGTTTTTTCAAATCCTTATTAATATTCTTTTAACAGCTCACTATAATATGTTTCTATTACTAAAATCTCACAAACCCTAACCATCCAACCGTTAAGAACTCCGCTGGAAATGCTGTGCAATAAATATTTGAACCATGAAATATGTTACACTGTCACGCAAAACCAAACAGAGCAAAGGGAACAGTACATGAGATAGTAGAGGAAGCAAGGGTGAGGTGGTATGGACATGTAATGAGGATGGAGAAGGAACGAATCTGATAGCGACGAAGTTTGCAGAGAAAAGCCCGCAAAGGAAACCGAGAAAGAGCTGGGAAGAGCAGATAAGAGCAAGTGTGCGAGTGAGAGGAGAAGACTGTACGATAGTCAGAGAGGAAGAACGATGGAAGGACAAAAGAAAATGGAGGTCTCTTAAGTGACCAAGCTACAAATTGGAAACAGATGATGATTTAGATTTGTTTACCGTTTCTTGAAGGAACTGTCTCTGTGTCAACTTCCCTAAATTTATTTACCAGCTTCTCGCATGTGATTTAAGGATCAACTAGTACTGAACTAAACCTGCATCAGTTCAGTCGAGTATTGGTGCTATGTGCTTTACTGACGAGTTCACCCTATTTGCGTTGAGCGGACAATGAAACTTTTAACAAAATAATATTTTACACCCAGCACTTCCTGGCATCTGTGACGCGAGTGTGCGGTGGTGGTGGAGGGGTTGGTAGGGGGGCAGTTTGGTCGGTCTATAGACCGAGGGGAGAGGCAGTCAATTGGCGGGACCATGGCGAGGTGTCCACTAGGAAACCAGGTCATTGGTCTTCATCACATCCATGGACATAGACAGGTCCAGCTCGACGGGTTCAGACGACGAGTCGAGCGTCGCAGAGGATTGGTTAGCGGAGGCGGCCGCCTGTGCGTCCGACTGCAACAAGCACTTGATGACACGCTCGGTCTGGGCGATCCCACGATTGCTGCCCACCGCCTGGAAACACCGGGCAAATGTACTATATAGAGAGATTGTCGCAAAATGTTCATCTTTTTATAAAACGGTGATACACGACAGTACACACATCAAGGACTAAACTGTCAAATCCAGCCGACATTGTGTCGTAAGCTTTTAGCGTGGTCCCCAGTGACAAATTTATCATTGTTGAATTAATGTGGGTTTACCCTTTCACAGTGATGAATGAACATCTGGGGGACTGTATGTTGTGCTTGTCCTAGTCATAAGTTAGATTATAAGGTGTACGAAGCTACGACAGGCTTAGTGAGCCGGTAGTGGGGAATATATGGCTTTAATGAAAGAATGACCTGGACCACAGACTGTAAACAGTTGTGGATGTAAATGTTCTCTAGAATTGACACCCCTCAAAGGTTCTTTAGTTTTAAATCCCTGTAATCTTACTTCCTCTTTGGCTGCAAACAAAAGACAGGCTGATAAGCTCATAAATGGTTGATGTTGGTGAGCTACTTTATCTGTCCCCACCCTCTGTTATTTCCAAGCCACCCCAAAAATGGTAGAGTAGAATAGATCTGTCCAATAATAATAATAATAATAATAATAATAATAATAATAATAATATTTAGCACCGCGTCTTACTACCCGTTCGGGTTATACGCTTTAAGTACTAATTACTCCAATGGATTAGGAATTGGGTATGTTGAATTAGAAGAAGTGAACCCGCATTTGCGTGGAGGGAGAGTGGAAAACCATTTAGGAAAAACCATCCCCATTTCACCCAACTGAGATTTGAACCTCGATCTCCCCGTCCTCAGCAGCCGAGCTCAACACGACAAGCGCGTTAGCCAACTACGCCACCGAGGCGGGTATCTGTCCTCTATAAATTTCCCAAGCTCTCCCACTTGCCGAGACTAACAAACAAATTGTTGATAGACGAAGCACGAGTTACGCTCCTCCCAATTTATTTCTCCCTCTACGAGCGTTAAAATATTCCCCCCAAACTTGTTACAGAACAAAGAAGACAAGAAAACGGTAGTAAATAAGACAATTGTTTTTCCCTTCCAGGAAGGAGCCAATCTACCCAGGCTTGCGGGAAACGATAAAGAGTCCCGCCTGCCCCTAGTCGAGAGGTGTTGCGACTGTTATTTGACGCACAAACCACTTGCAAACAAAACACATTTCAGTTTCAACCTTAACTCTTAAAGCAATACATTGTTCAACAGTCTAATTTGTTATTGAAGGACTAAAGTCAGGTCAACTTACCGACGCAGTGAGAGTCATGAAATTTAACACCTTCTGAAGGACACTCCCCATAACCTCAAAGTTTCCTTCCGGCAGACATTGACGGACATAAAGTTCGTAGTCCTGAAACACAGACATAACCCCTCTCTATAGTTCATGAACAAATAATAGCCTATTTTGACACCTTTCCTCTACAGTTTTACAAATATACCATATTTATCTGAATCTAAGATGAGTTTTCCACATATTTGTGGCCTCAAAATCTAGGTGTCTTAGTATCACAAACTAAGGAATGGGTTAGGCGTACATCAAAAGGTAACATTTTACATCTTTATTTAATAGCCTATTAATACAATAATGCAGGGCTGCCTTTTTTTTTTTTACAGATTTTATCTATTTTCACACATTTTAAAGGTATAACACCTTTTAGTTAAAAAAAAAAAGAGAAGAATATTAGATTTGAAATTATTTCATTTACTATTTGTACTTTTTTTAAAATACCTTTCATTAGAGATGAGTTAAATCTACTATTTTATTAAATTGAATCTCAAATTCAATACTTCTAGAAAATTATAAACATCAGAAGAAATAGAAATACAGTATAGTGTTGATTAACCGAACGTCAATTATCGAAAAGTCAATAAAACGAACACTTGTTTTAAATATTGTAACATGCTAATGAACAACGTGCAAGACATTAAAAAAAAAAAAGGCCAGCGCGGTGGCGGTGCCGTGCAATGAACTTGCGCGCCACGCTCGCTTGAGCTTGCCACTAAACTTCCAAACATCCCTAGCGAGAATGAAAGTGACCCAAGTAACGAAGAGGCTTATGCAGCTTTAACTAATGTAATGGCGTGGTACGAAAAGCAGACATTAAATTGTCCCTAACAACAACTTCTTTTAAAAAGGTTGCGTGATTTTAGCGGCCCAAAAAATGAGTAAAAAATGGTGCAAAGAAAAATTAATGATTTACTTTTGTTGGCATACTTTTCTTGATACCGTAAATAACCAACTCGGCTGTTCACTTCAGAAGGAAACTTCGTCAAGAATTTTTGATGTGTAATACAGTGATAAATTATGGTATGATATATTATAGGCCTACTACGTATCAAGTTGAAAAATTTAATAGTAAAAATATGTTTTACTTCTGCAATGTTTATTGTATTTCTATTGCCATAGTTGTTTCCTATATTGTTTTATGATTATTATTAATAGCATTACTTAAGATATACAACTGAAATTTGGTTTTGTATTTGATCATCAGAACAATATGATTATCCGAACTACTCTTGGTCTCTATTAGTTCGGATATTCGACTCTCTGCTGTGTGTCAAATTAATAGAAAATAGTAATAGTAACATTATGTTAACTTTATTTATTAAGATCCATTCAATATAACATTAATACATTGAGTCTACATAACTGGTCTGGGGTCTGGTTGTTGGGTTAATCCTATGATTATAATTGTTTCTGAACAACTAATAAGCAAGGTTAAAGCTCTTAACAAATTTAACTTGAAACATTTAAAAGAAAGCATATATTTTTAAGGATTTGACTCTTTAATCAGAAATATCCTCAAATATTCTTCAGGACTCAAGAGTCCGAAACAATCCTCGGAAATAAGAGTCGACCAACCTTGCTGTCCATTATGAGGTAACCAAGCAGCAGACTAATGTAGGCCCCTATCAGGGTGTGCTCCATGTTACGACCGGCTTTCTGGAGTACTGCAACAAATATATTAGAGGTTTGTTAGTTAATTTCACTGATGATAGCTGGCCACAAGAAATGAACCCAGGACTCTTGACTCAAGAGCATCAATGCAGGTATTAGGGGCTGTCTTGGCAAACAGGGTTAGAAATAAATACTCTCTAATAGGTGGTAGGGGGGCCACCACTTCGGTGGCCGGCCGTATGGTCTCACAATAGACTAGACTAGGGCTCTGCAAGTACTTGTTGTCTGAAACAAAGGTTAGGTTAGGTTGAGATATAAACAAACACCATCTTATTGTACATTTCCAATCCATCGTGCATTTATTCAGTTTACTAACTTTTATTATAAGATTATTGGTGTAATTTTAATGTCCTGATCTATCAGATTTTTATTTGAGTTTTGTTATTATTTTTAAATTGTGTTTTATAAATGTTTTTTTCTAATTTCAAAACTGATATTTCCATTATTTAACTTTTTTTTTTCAAAATTATTTACTATTTATAAAAATGAGTGTCATTCATATTTTAAGAACATGTGTTTTAATATACTTTCTAACATTTTAAAATTGTGAATACACAATACTCAAACTTGACAGTTTTTAGAAATACTCGACTAGAATTTGACTCGAATGAAAAAACCCAAACTCCGCAGACCCCTAGACTAGAATATCAATGACAGGTAGAACGAGGTTCAAATCTTAGTCGGGTGTACCGAGGGTGATTTTATCAGGATGGTTTTCCAATCCTCTACCTCCTCTAGAATGTGGGTACACCTTATCTAAATATAGCCTTCTTAATACCTAAACCCATTAACAGAGTTGGTACATAAGCTTATAACCAAACGGGTAGTAAGGCGCGGTGCTAAGAAAACCAAGGAGTTTGGGGTTGATATTAGAAGGGGTTTCACAAAATGTTGACGATGTGTGCTAGGGTGGTGGGGTTAAGGGGTTAAAAAAAAGTGTGACGTAGTTCATGGTCAAATAAAAATGAACGTGATGTAGAACTGATCACCGAGCTAAGAGGTTTTAGCTTACACTTAGCAATGGTCTCCTCGATGAACTCCTCCTGGGACTTGGGGGGCGCATTATTCGTTTCCGAGTCCCCTCCCTCCTTCTTGCCATCCAGGATGGCGTCCGTCTTCATTTCTTCGGCTCGTGCCAAGTCTTCCTGGTGATAGAATAGCGCGATCAATGCTTCCACGGCCGTCTTGGTGTCTTCTGGAATATTACAACACAAGCATCAACACATGAAGTAGGAAAGGGTAGCTATAAACTAAGGGATGAGACCCTCCAATCCTTAAGGATATTCAAGATTCAAGAATTTGAGAAAATCTCATTTTCGAGAAGCAAATTCTTAAAAGGATTTTTTTTTTTAATTTTTCAAGTAAAATTTGTTTTAGGGTTCTGATATTGCTTGGCAGGGAGGGGGCGGGGTTCAGACCCAATTACAACTAGGTTAAGGACAAACTTATCAACCAGACCAGTAATTTAACACTTAAATGAATGGATTGTAAGAAAGAACGATAATTAACATGTTTTCCTATAATCCATTCAGTTAAGTAACCGAACCCGTGGTGTAGTGGTCAGTGCACCTGGCTACGGACCTAGGGGTCCTAGGTTCAATTCCCTGGCCGGTACCCCAGGTATTCTTCTCGAAAGGGTAACTAACCCAGTGGTCGTCAGGGTTTTATTAATTAGGCTTAAGTTAGGTTTTGTTGTTTCCACCGGTTTCACATCCTCATCATTATCTTCCTCTTACACACCATCACCTCACACTCATCGGGACATCTAAAGAGCCTCCACGGATGCGATGTATTATCAATACATTAGTACGTCCCCTGGACAACGGTACATTAGTACGTGCTAATCTTTCCCCTACCAGGCTACGAGTGATGTAGTCCAGATGCGCAATATTATGTTATTACTTATTATTTAGCTAGGTGTTAAATTACTGGCCTGGGGCCTGGTTGTTCTGAACCACCAATAAGCAGTATTAAAGCACTATAGCAAATCTCACTTGAAAAATTGAAAACCATTTATTTAATAAGGATTTATCTTTATAAGGAAAACCTCTTTTCACTTTATGAGGTAATTGTATGATATTTGTAAGAAGGCATAGGAAAGGTGGATAGAAACATATAAAAGGGGGACAAACACAATATGTAATTTACAATGAAAAGAAGAACACAGTTCACACTTTACATAGTGTAAAGTGTGAACCGTGTTCTTCTTTTCATTGTAAAGGCCATATTGTGTTTGTCCCCCTTTTATATGTTTCTATCCACCTTTCTTATACCTTCTTTCAAATATCATACATTTAATTAAGATTTGAGTTTGTAATCCTTGAATTTTGAATATCGATTAGAATTTAAGGATCCCACCTCTAATTTAAACGCTTACTTTGAAATTCTTTAAACATTTATAAAACTAGATGTTGATTAATTTTGATGTTTTAAGTTAGATAACCATACAAAATACAATATTTTTTTTCTCGAAGTAAAAAAAGCTATTAACAATATTTGAATGTACCACACATGATCCAGACGGTACTCACGATGGAAGATGATCTCTGGGTCGGCGGGCGCCTTGGCCTCAAACAGCAGCTTCCTGTTGGCGTGACACGACTCCACCAGATTGATCAGCAGTATTAGAGCCAATACCAGGAGGTCAAACTTCTTATCTTCAGGCACGTAATTAGGTACTTGTAGCAGTAAGTGGAGACAAGCGTCGACTAGACCCGTCCTCTCTCCGGCCAGGGCGCTGCCGTAAGCTGGCGTAACAGACACACCGGCGATTACGTTACACAAATAATGTGGGAATTAGGAGTGAGTCAAATCAGCTTCTAAAATAAGTGTTTTTATTTATATACATGCAGAAATAAAATCTTTATCCTGAACTTGGTTGTGTCAACAAATGCGATAGAATTCTAATTAATTATTAGTTAGTTTCTATAATATTTGTATTGTCCTCAACTGCTTCGAGCCAGTGAACTCCTCCTTCTATGCTTCCTCACTTTCTGTTATCAACTCCTTCCATCTCTCTACTATCTCATGTACTTCTGCTCTCCCATTCCTAATCCTGTTTCTCCTGGTGACAGCTAACATGCTCTCCTTGTCTCTCTTACCTTCATTGTCTGTGTTTCTGCGACATGTGTGACGATGGGTACAAGGTACGCAATGTACTATTTTTATATTTATAACAATTCCTAGTTCTCAACATTCATATTATTGGATTGGACCCAGCTCTAAATTGAGGTCTTGAAAATTGTGATATTTAACCAAATTTGGTGGCTGCATGGTCTAACGGGCTACTCTCGCGATAGATTAGACTGCCTATGAAAGGGAGATTGAGGTTTGAACCTTGCTTGGGTGTATTGAGGGTAGTTTATCGAAAACAGTTTTACACTGTCAATATTTTTATTAATGAACCAAATAGCCGAAGCTATCATTTATGCATTTTAGTGAGGATAACACCATTTAGATATCATGTCCCGTGTCCAGGTGTCATTTTTCAATTTTCAGAACATGATATCTAAATATTTTTATTGCCAAAGCTTCGTAATTTTCATTTTCATTTTTCCAGCGCTTATTTGAGGTGTTTAATGTGCACTTTCTGAACTGACTGAATTATGTCAGCTTAAATCTAGAACAGATGCAACACTCAGCGCCTCCCCCCCCCACCTTACATATCCACCCCCTCCCCCTGCTGTTAAATCAACACTGTGAAAAGAGAAACCCACATTAAAAAAATTATACATTTTCCGCTATACCGGGTATTAAACCCGGGGCCCTTGTCTCAGTAGGCAGACAAGTTATCGACTTAGCTAAGGCGTCATTTTTGTGAATGCCGAAGCCTGTTTCCCCCCCCCCTCGAAACAAGTTTGTTATTTATTTTGAAGCAAATTCAAAGTTTCACAGATTCCTACACCCCTAAAAAATGATGCCCAACTCACAGTGGTTGTTGAAATCGTGCGTGAGGTTTATGAGGACCTTGAGTGTGGACAGCAGCACCTCCCGTATCACCGCACCCACCGACTCTTTGTCCGCGGGGTTAGTGCACGGGTACAGTGAGATCTCAGAGTCGCATTGGCAGTACAGTCGGACCAGGGTGTCCAACAGCACCCCGTTCCCGTAGTTCAACAGGTACACTTGGTTCTCCTCATTCTGGTGCGTCACCTGCGACAGTAACGCCAACCTTTAAATCATCATCATCATCCTCCTGGGACTGAGAAGCAAGAAGTAGTAGTTAATAGATTGCTTTAATAGCATCGAAATATTGAAGTTTGTGTAAATTTGTGTTAGCGTTTTTACTTTTATTTGTGCTCTATTATTTTCCTACTATTATATTTTATTTATTACAAAATATTGGTTCTAAATAACAGAAAAATATACAATTAAAATGATGTATTTAACATATATTGTCATAATATCAGGTATAGGATTTTAGAATCCTAAGTTTTATAATATCAATTTAATTTATTATTATTATTATTATTATTATTAACACCGCATCTTACTACCTGTTTGGGTTATACACACTTACGCTAATGTGTAATGGTGGGGTGATTGTGAGATGAAATGGAGGACCTACAGTTTAACGTGGAATCCAAACCACGGTGGAGGCCTGGCATTCCCCACATTCACAAGATGTCTTGTCAGAGGTGAAGGAAGGGTTTGGTAATCAGATAAATCTGTGCCGGGGACCGAGGATTGTACCCCGGCCGCCAGCATAGAAGTCTGACACCTTACCCTTAGACCGCCAGGTCACCTCAAACCACAATAAAATAATTTCAAAGCTTTTGGTTAAATTATTTTTAAAAGTTGTTATAATATAATGGAATACATTTAACACTTGTATAATTATATTCTCCATGAATAGCGAAGCTAGTATGGAAATGATCTTTAGGTTATGAATACAGCCGCAAACGTAAAAGTAATTTAAGAAAACTGACACAGGCTCCCAAGTTCAGTGTCCAGGTCTCATTTTTAGGGGTGGACGAAGTCCAATTTTTCAATTTGAAGCAAGGTTGAATCGAATAATTTAATATATCTCTGAAGCAAAATCAAAGTTTGAATATTTGAAAAATGTTTAATGCTGGAGTAAATATAAGTACATTTATGCATACATGAATTTAGGTAATAAATATAATTTATATTCCAAATGTAATATCATTATTTAAGAGGTTTTTTTTGTGCGAACATTGATTTGTGATGGAAAAAAAAGAGCAGCATATGTAAATATTAAACAAAAATGAATGTATGTTTTTATTTTTTTTTCTATAATTTGGCGGCGCTTTGTAAATATTGAATCTGAAATTTTACTTTTGAGTTGTTGTTGTTGTCAAACGTCATCGTCATCAAAGACGTCTGTCGTCGTCACCGACCTCATCATGGGGAGCAATGGTTAACATTAACTTTATTAATATCACACCTGTACCAGATTCGTGTGCGCCAAGATTGTCAGGTCTATTTCAGGATGTGCGCGCCAAGATTACCACAGCCCTTTCATTATTTTCGTTAGGTTGTACATGAAAAATCTCCAAACCGTTATCTATGAAACATTTGTTCCAGATTGTTTTATCATTTTTATGTATGTAAAGTAGCCCCGTGGCTTCTTTGGTGCTGAATGACAGCTCACAGCTGACTTCTCACAGTCAACATTTAGGTATATACCTACATTTTGACCGTCAGAAGTGACAGCTGCTAAACACGTGTTTTGGAAGATCATATGGTTCAGTGTAGGGATACATAATTTAGTCTGGTAGCTTTTCAACGCTCTCGGGTGTCACTCAGCACCAAATAAATCATGGGGCTACTGTACTTTTCTATATTAAAGTCAGGTTGGCTTGTGGTATTTTTTTTACAGTAAAAGTCAGAGCCATCGGCTTGTGAAATTTTTATTTTTAACGAGTGATATAAGCTATCTATACATTTCTCTTTATTTAATAATTTGGCGTCGGAGAAGCGAGTTGGGTCCGGGTACTCACATTCTCTAGAACCTTCAAGCAGCGGTCCACCTTCCTGAGCTTGTCGAGTAGGGCGTCAGTCCATTCCACCACGTAGTCGTCAATTTGCCGGCAGCACTCGCAGATCGTCTTGACGATATGCTCCAGCCCGCCAAGGGTCCTCAGCTCCTCCTTGAACCACTCTCCGGCACGGCGAGAGGTCAGACTCAACAGAGTTTCCATTGCCAGTTGGCCGACCTGGGGACAAGAGGACAGTTCACAGTAAGTACAAGTATGGTGGCATTCTAGTGTACTGCTGTGCGAGTTGGCCGACCTGGGGACAAGAGGACAGTTCACAGTAAGTACAAGTATGGTGGCATTCTAGAGTACTGCTGTGCGAGTTGGCCGACCTGGAGACAAAGAGGACAGTTCACAGTAAGTACAAGTATGGCGGCATTCTAGTGTACTGCTTTGTGAGTTGGTCGAGTTCTCCATTAACTTAAAATATGTCAAAGTCAATCGATTTTAATGGATTTTGGCGAGAAAGGCAGAAAATGACAAATGAAGTATGTAGGAAAAAGACCACAATGGAGGCCAGAAAAAGTGTGTCAAAGTTAATAAGTTTTTACCTCTTGTTGCTGTCATAATGTCAGGTCCTATTTTATTCGAGACCATTTCTTATTCATTCAGAACTCCTCAAAATGTTAGGTCTCTATTATATTCGGGGCAATGAGGTATATTTACAATTTGCCGGCATTCAAGCGAAACAGCAACTAAACTAATATGAGAGATAATCAATTTTTACCTATTTTGAACGGTGTTGTTTTGTTTAGTTACCAGCTTTATTGAGAGCTAAGAATCGAGAAATCGAGTTTGAGAAGCTTTCATATTTCAGAACCAAGTTGACATCATTGAAGCTGACTTACTATTTTGTCTAACAATTACTAATTCCTTGGCGTCCAAATATTGAAGCGTTTGTAAATTTGTGTTAAGTGCTCAGAATTTTCAAATAAAACACATAAAAACATTTTAATCTGAGTCTCGAGTTCGTGACTCTACTTAAGTGTTCGAGGGCCCCATCCCTAGCCTTTACCTCCTCCTTCCCCCTTCTTTCAGTTGTCAAGATACTTGCCGTGATATTGTCGATGTTGAGATGGTTGGCGTGCCCTTGGCTCTTGATCTCGGCGCATAGCTCCCGAACCTTCTGCTTGTTCTTGTGCAGTTGCGATGACGACATGCCACAGTCGTCAAGAGCGTTGCGGTGGCTGGCGTCAGACTCGAGCAGGTTTAGCATAAGCTCGAGGCTGTGCCGATCCAGGTCCATATTGAGCCGATCTTGGCTCAGGACAAACATTACCGTCGCGGTACACAGACCCAGGCTCTGAAAGGAAATCTATATTCAACAAGGTGGCAACCTCGCAAATTACGACTTTTTCCTTTGAGAGTTACCAATCTATAAAAGAATAATAGTTTAAAATGGGTATGCAAGGCTTTGAAACTTTGATTAGGCTTCAAAACAGATATCAGCTTCGGCTTAACTTTGAGAAAAATTCATCTTCAACAATTACGAAGTTTTGCAAATGTCTAGAAGTTAGGTGATTACTGTATTGGCCTGAATATGGTGGTCTTTCTTCTAAAAATTGTTCTTATATTATATGTGAAAACTGACATTTTCTTTAAAAATAAAGACAGATTTTTACAAAGGAATATTCTGTAGCATGTACCAAAGAGTGTTAGTTGGCAACTAGTAATAAACTGTAGGGTGAAACGAAGAGAGAGAGAAAGAGAGAAGACGTCCACCCTTCAGTATCAATGAGCTGGTTATTTACTAAAGATATTTAACACGCACTTTATGAGCAAAGCGATTAGATCAGCACAACTTACAAACCAACCTAAATCTAGAACACACACAACACTCAGCCTCCGGTCATTAATTCATAATCATGAAAAGTGTAAACCCAGATTTCACCAACGATATATTTTTCGGCCATGCCAGGAATCGAACCCAGGACCGTTGGCTCAGTAGAAAGAGGTGCTACCAACTGAGCTAAGGTGTCGGACCAAATTAACTGGTTATTAAGTCCGTCAGTGTCTGCATCCGTGCGGTGTTGCTGATCTTAAAATAAGCCTAAGTGGGTGATCGTGTTGAAAAGGAGGCTTCCTCGCCATTTTACGTAAACAAGAGAATGAGAAGAAGCAACGATATGAATTTTAAACTAAAAGCAATACGCAAGGCACAACAAACAAATGAGCCTAAGAACCAAGCTGGTAATAAGTTTTTAGTCGGAGGTACATTCGAAACCTTTTAATTTTTAAAGTATTTTTCAAGTAGAACACCTTTGAAATTTTAGAGTAATATTATGAGCGAGGCTGTATTATATCTGGTCCAATCGGGTATTTGGTTTTCCATGAAGATAATTGCCGGCACAAACCTGGTCCTTGGTGGCGTCGTGCAAGGACTTGAAGAACTTGGTGACCGTCCCGTGGGCCCTGACATGCATTCTGAAAGCCGGGGCCATGCACTTGCTCGCCAGGGTTATTGCCGACAGGCACCTACACACAAACCCGACACATATCACTGGTTGTATAAGTGGACAGGGGCTACCTTATCACTAGACCTGGGCCAGAGCCATTCACTGATCAGCTCATCTGCCGATTAGAGCATAGTCCATTGAGGTCATTCGACCATCAACATTTCATTGCACAATTTCAACAAGTGTATAGTTATAATTAAGCTCTATAAGGATTAATTAATTAATTAATTAATATTTAGCACCGCGTCTTACTACCCGTTCGGGTTATACGCTTTTAAGTACTAATTACTCTAATGGATTAGGAATTGGGAAGGCCGAATTAGAGGAAGTGAACCCGCATTTGCGTGGAGGAAGACTGGAAAACCATTTAGGAAAAACCACCCTCAGTTCACCCGACCGAGATTCGAACCTCGATCTCCCCGTCCTCAGCGGTTGAGCTCCTCTATAAGGAAAACCTCTTTTAGATTTATGAGGTAATTGTATTTAATTTGGAAGAATATATAGGAAAGGTGAATGTAAACATATAGGAGGGAATGAACACAATATGGTTTTTAAATCTCCATTTTATCCCATTTATGTTTTTTTAAGTTTCCTCTTTTAAGAAGTTGCGTTGCGTGTTTCACACTCCTCCCTGATTTCCGATAGAATGAAACCTAGGTCGGGGGAATGGGCAGATATCATTTTAATTTTATAAAAATATACATTCACGATGCCAACGAAGCTTCCCATTAAGTCATCTATATTGGAGCATTTTATTGGAGTCAAATTGCTATCACTAATTAATGTACTTTAGCCATTTCTGGAGGAGTTGAAATTAGACAATATAAAAATAAAGGCCGAGATGAAGGGTAGGCGTACTGTACAGACTCCAGAGTCCTGGGGTTGAGGACTATTTTGCTTAGCATGTTTTTTTTTAGACTAAGAACCAAAATTCAGGCTGAGAAAATAAAATATGATTTAGGACCTCGAGGTGCCTTTACCTCGTGCCTATGGGGTTGTTGTCTTGTAGAGCATCCAGGATATACTCGACATCGTCATTGAACTCCTGGAACTCTCCAGACTCCTGGATCTGGTGAGCCTTCTTTACGTTCCGGACCACTGTGTAGAACTAGAACAAAGTTACGGTGTTATTAGAGCCTGGGACCTCCTGGTAATACTGGATTACAAACCAGTGTTGCCCCTTCTCAACGGAATTATTATATCAGCACACGAGAATTTCTATGAGCGAGAGTGAAAGAGCCTACAAATTTCGTCGGGAAAGGTATTTTTACACATCTTGTGGGGTTCTTTAACACGCCACAATTGACATGAACCAACGGCTTTACTTCCTCTCCAAAGAAAGTTGTGCTTTCGATTTTTATCGCTCAATTATTATTATTATTATTAGCACCACGTCTTACTACCCGTTCAGGTTATACGCACTTACGCTAATGTGTAATGGTAGGGTGATCGTGAGATGAAATGGAGGACCTACAGTTTAACGTGGAATCCGAACCACGGTGGAGGCCTGGCATTCCCCACATTCACAAGACGTATTGTCAGAGGTGAAGGAAGGGTTCGGTAATCAGATAAATCTGTGCCGGGACCGAGGATTGAACCCCGGTCGCCAGCACAGAAGTCTGACACCTTACCCCAAGACCACCGAGGTCAAAAATGGAGATCTAATGGCAAGATTTTACAATAAATGAAAATTTATATAAATAAGGGGGGAAAAAAAAACTATTGAGTGGAAATTGAATTTAGAAATCTCAACTAAAGAAAGGGTAGAAATATGGGAATAGTGCAATACACAGCCTTTCCCTGTCGTAAATTGTATTCTTCCTTTATTGTCTTTATAAAATGAATACAGGGGTGTACAAAGACTTTTAGAAACTTCGACTTGACTTAAAGACAGCTAAAAATACTCAAATCATGCTCAATAATTCCCGGTTTGAAACTGAAACAAAGTAATTTACTTGTAAGTTGGTATAGTTACTTAATATGCCAGATTCCACAATATAATATTTTTTCAATCATAAAACAACTAACAAAATTTATTCAAACTTCGATTCCCCTTTGAGAATATTTCATATATTAGGTTTGAATTCACATCAAATTGAAAAGTGGATTTTGTACGCCCCTAAAATAATTAAAATATAATATGTCATTAATGGCAATATATACAGATGTGCATTTGACCATTTATACTTTAGCAGCCAGAAGAAAGGAAGAGGAAGCCATCTTCTGGGACTGGATTTTACCCATATCTTTTCCTCTTTCTTACCTCAACTTTCACTCGTTGGTTTATTTTTACTTATTAATTTATTAAATGTCTATATAATATAAGGTTATAGGTTCCGTTAATCTGGTTAGAAGTGAGTTCAAATGTTATATTGTTTGGAAGTTCTCACCCCTTTGGCCTTCCTGGGGCACTTGACGCTGGTGATGGACTCCTGCTCGTCAAGCGGATCAGAGTCGGCCGCCGGTCTCGAGGTCACTCTCGTCAGCTTGTCCGGCTCAAACTCCTCCTCAAAGTCGCTGTAGGTAGTCGACGAAGTCTGCTGGGAGGGAATGGTGCTGGAGGGGGAGGTGTTACCCCCCGCCTTGCTCCCCCCCTCCTTGTCGTCCGACCACTTGTGCTTGTAGAGGGCCAGGCGCTTGCGGCTGCCGTTGGACAGGAGCGAGCGGCTCTTGAAGATGCTGCCCTTCTTCTGGAATGGGGAGCCGGCTCTTTCACTGCTCCCGCTCTCCAGCTCCTGAGAGGAGAACTCCGACTTGCTCAACGACGAGGACTGGCTAAAGTCCTTTGGGGCATCCCTCTCTTCGGGATCTTCGGCCTTCTTTGCCTGAAAGTCCGCTTCCTGGGAGGAGGCGATTGTGTTGATCTGGTCCGCAATACTGTTACTGTCCTCGCTGTCTGAGAACCAGTTGTGTTCGAGGAAAAGTTTGTTGGCGGGTGCCGTTGGTGTGTCCGGGCGCAGAAGCTTCTCCGACGCAGAGTTGAAGTCAACGTAGGTGCTGGAGAGGATTTCATTAGCCTTCATGAGTTTTTCCTGATCTTCCAGTTCAAGCTCGCTCGAGGTGACAACAGTTTCTTGGGAAGGTTCCGCGTTTTGAGGGGTCGCCGCTTCTTGTGGCGGAGTGGCGGAACCTAGCGTCTGTTCCAGGTTCTCGGTCTCTTGGGTGTTGACATGAGTTGAGGAACCATCAACCTCCACACTCAGGGTATTGTCCAAAACCTGCTCACTTGCAGTACTACCAACACTGTCACGTTCGTGCATCTTCGACAAAACTTCTTCAATGGGGTCCTGTTCCTTTCCCACAGGTGACGCAGGTGGTTCCTCCTCATCGCTCGCCTGTTCATCTGGGTCCTGATTCGACGGCTCGTCCTCAGTGTGGTCCCTGCTCCTCTTTGAGAGAGGTGGAGATGTGGCGGAATCGCTGGAGCGAGTCACTCGATCAGACGACTCGACGCTCCCAAGAGAGGACACGTACTCAAAGTCACTGTTGGCCTCAGAGAGGTTCCGTCGTCTTGTGATCCGCAGCGTGCACTTGGTTTCGGGAGGTGGTGGGGGCTGCTGGTGGGTCAGAACCAGACTTTCCTTTGTCTCGTTGACCTCGTTGACCAGCTGAGCCGTCCCCTTGAATATCCGGATAACGATGGGGTATTTTCCTCCCTGGGGGGCGGTTTGGTGGGGCTGGTTAGGTTCATGGCCTCGGTCTGCTCGTCGAGGGGCGGCACAGCCCGGTTGGAGGAAGTGAAGAACTTTTTGGCTGCACTTGTCGCTGGCGGAGCGGACCCTCTCGTCCCGTCGTAGTTGGCACGCCCGTACTTCTTGGCGGGTTGATGGGAGGCATAGCCTGTGTTGTGATTGGTGTTCCTGTAGGTGTTCAGGGGCCCTGGCTGATCAAGCGGAGTAGCTGCGTCAATGTTGCGGCTCTTGAAGAACTTCTTGGGCTTGGCCACGGCTGGTTTAACAGGTGCAGCTTTGCTTCCGTGCAGCCCATCGTGTTCTGGAAGCGGGAGAACATTCTACACAACTCCTTTCAAACAACAAGGTAGAGGGAGCCTTAGTCCACAGGATGGCCACAAAACAACAGAAATAAGATTATTTAATTTTTCCCTGATTCAAAAATACAAATTTCCCCGACTAAAGCTCACAATGGGCCTTATAAAGACCTACAGTAGTATAGACCTTCAGTTACGCAGACCTACATGTAGTATAGACCTTCAGTTATGCAGACATACAGTAGTATAGACCTTCAGTAGTATAGACCTTCAGTTATGCAGACATACAGTAGTATAGACCTTCAGTTATGCAGACATACAGTAGTAGACACCTTCAGTTAAGCAGACCAACAGTAGTATAGACCTTCAGTTAAGCAGACATACATGTAGTATAGACCTTCAGTTATGCAGACATACAGTAGTATAGACCTTCAGTAGTATAGACCTTCAGTTATGCAGACATACAGTAGTAGACACCTTCAGTTAAGCAGACCTACAATAGTATAGACCTTCAGTTACGCAGCCCTACAGTAGTATAGACCTTCAGTTACTCAGACCTACAGTAGTAAAAGTATTCAGTGATGCAGCCCTACAGTGACACACACTCACCGTTGTAGTTGGTACTCCTGAGCGAGGTGCATGATATGACTCCCCATTTGCCCACGGTCCCGGCGGACTTAGCGGCAATTGGACGGTTGCTGTTCTCATTGAATAACTTATCGAACTGTATGCTCGCTGGACATAGCATATTGGACTTGCGGTTGTACACTTTCGAATAGCCCCGAGACATGGTGGCAGGTGCTGGCATCTACTGGGGCCCTACAGCAGATACAAACAACATTAATAACATTTTACTATGTGTTATTTTATAGCTATTTATAATATCTGGAACCAGGATTTTTATGTAGCCTAAATTGATTTAAAAATATGTAGCGAAATCAGTTAAAATATGTAATAATGTGGGTGGGGTGACCTGACGGTCTAGGGGTAAGGTGTTGTGCTTCTGTGCTGGCGGCCGGGGTTCAATCCTCTGTCCCGGCACAGATTTATCTGATTACCAAACCCTTCCTTCACCTCTGACAAGACATCTTGTGAATGTGGGGAATGCCAGGCCTCCACCGTGGTTCGGATCCCACGTTAAACTGTAGGTCCTTCATTTCATCTCACAATCACCCTACCATTACACATTAGCGTAAGTGCGTATAACCCTAACGGGTAGTAAGACGCGGTGCTAATAATAATAATAATAATAATAATAATAATGTAATAATGTGAAAATATGTAACAATGAATTAACGTTCTTTACCCATCTTAATTTAATAAAATATGCATTTATTTGTGAAGTTTAATTAAATTTTATGGCTGCAAATTTCTGAAAGAATAGAAAAACACTTTTTTTTACTGTGTATAATAATTACTGTTTTAGCAAGTTATATTGCATTATTACTCAATTAGTATGTTTTACACAAATTAAATTTCTCACTAATTAAATAGGCCTACTTTAAATATACAAACACTGCCAACTTTCCATGAGCCCCCACTGTTGGCGGCCATTTAGAAACAAAGCAAGGTCGGTTTCCTAGAATTATTATTTTTGATCTGCTGTTAAACGATCGGTCTTGACATACTAGCCGGTATTAATGTTACACTATAGAATTGGTTGGTCTTGTTTGCTCTTCAAAAGACCATTATTGTGAAAGACTTAAAATTACATTTCTTTGATTGATTCTGGGTTCCATTTGCTTTGTTTGTTCTTTATATCAATTTATTCTTCCGACCAAAGAAGAACGGGGAAAGGAGCTAATAAGGTCCAGGGTTGAGTGTTTTTACAAACTGACACGTCGCGCGAGAGACCACTATCCGACAATGCTGCCTTCTCTCCCCTTCATAGCACAAGAAATGTCCAAGACGCAAAGTTACATTAGGGCAACTCTAATCCTTCCTGACGAGCCAGGATACAGACTTGGACTTGGCTCAATGCCATCCCTTCAATGAATAGGGCCTATATTTCTTCAAGAAATTACAGTTTGCCTGAAATTCAGGGACACCTCATTTAAAAGTATTTTCCCCAGGAAAAATATAAAAACAAAACCATGATAAAAAAAAACAATACAAAATATGTAATTTTATGTAATAACTTAGAAAATATGTAGAATTCTGTCAAATTATGTATTTATCATTTTATATAATGAAGAACTTTCACAGAAAAAATAAAATGTAAGTTAAAGATACTCTGAAATGGGCATTAGTAGAATAGTATGTGATTGTTCAACTACTACAATATTTGCGAGGGAAGTCTTGACTCTCTTTCGTCTGAGGGCAAAGCAACAGCATGTCCTAAGCCAGCAGGTATTAAATATATCCTTTATCTTATTCCTGAAGACACAAAAACCATTTTATACTCATTTATTTGTTATCAATGATGATGTTGAAGCTGGACTTTACTTTCCCAATGATATTATTTAAAATAAAAGGTAATAATGCTGACAACCAAATATCGTCAATTTTACAAATTCAAACAATCAACCAAGTGCCACTCACTACCATAGGTTTGTGTTATGGTTTATTTGACAAAAATTGTTTTTTTTTAAAGTTTCAATAATTTAAAACTAAGTGCCAAATTATTTCTTTATTAATTGAACGGCTTGGGATCAAATAGTCCTAAGCCTGATTTCTGGAGGAAAAAAAGAGAAAAAAAGCATCCACATCTTCTAACACCATCTATCATCTGTTTGTACAAATACTATTACATTCTGACAACAGATGGCAGAGCAATACAGTAAAGTGTGCTATATATTTGTGTAATTATTCTAAAGGTTCTCCCTTTATCTCAGTTCGAGTGGAATGTGGCATACGACTATCTAATCCCGAGCCTTTCAATTATCCAGGAAGCTGTGCACATCGGCTATGTAATATTTTTAGCACTGCATTTTATTACTCATTCGAGATGTATGCTTTCTATGTAGATATTAAAAAACACCACTTTGTATGTGGTTAAGTTTAAGTAATTACTTAATCTTCTTCAGCAGCCTAGCATTTTAAGGCGCCACTCTCGTGTTAAGACTGACCTGGTGAAGACGGGAAGATCAGTGTTTGAAAGACCCCTCTCAAAATGGTTTCCCACTCTCCTCCCACGCAAATGTGGGTATATTACCTCCAAAATACTTCTCTCAGCTGTAGATCAACTGAGTGATTATTATAGATGTGTATAACCTGAGAAGGTAGCAATACATGATGGGAAAAAAAGTAGGCCAATTAATTCCATTATAGGAATGAATACAAATTTATAGTGAAGCATTTACTTCAAACCCAATCTACTCAGTTTCATCTTATTAGAGCTTGGATCGTTGATTAAAAAATTCAAGGTGTGTTTCCATTTTGCAAGCAAGTTGTATAACCACTAGAGATGTGCAGAGTCTATTGTAGCTTCCATAGGGCCCCTTTAGCGTTGTATAACCACTAGAAACTTAAAGGGCCTCTCATAGCTTCACTAGGGCCCCTTTAGTGTTGTATAACCACTATGAGACTTGCAGGGCCTCTCATAGCTTCACTAGGGCCCCTTTAGTGTTGTATAACCACTAGAGACTTGCAGGGCCTATTGTAGCTTCCCTAGGGCCCCTTTAGAGTTGTAAAACCACTAGAGACTTGCAGGTCCTATCGTAGCTTCACTAGGGCCTCTTTAGTGTTGTATAACCACTAGAAACTTGCAGGGCCTATCGTAGCTTCACTAGGGCCCCTTTAGTGTTGTATAACCACTAGAGACTTACAGGGCCTCTCATAGCTTCACTAGGGCCCCTTTAGTGTTGTATAACCACTAGAGACTTGCAGGGCCTATCGTAGCTTCACTAGGGCCCCTTTAGTGTTGTATAACCACTAGAGACTTACAGGGCCTCTCATAGCTTCACTAGGGCCCCTTTAGTGTTGTATAACCACTAGAGACTTGCAGGGCCTATCGTAGCTTCACTAGGGCCCCTTTAGTGTTGTATAACCACTAGAGACTTACAGGGCCTCTCATAGCTTCACTAGGGCCCCTTTAGTGTTGTATAACCACTAGAGACTTGCAGGGCCTATCGTAGCTTCACTAGGGCCCCTTTAGTGTTGTATAACCACTAGAGACTTACAGGGCCTCTCATAGCTTCACTAGGGCCCCTTTAGTGTTGTATAACCACTAGAGACTTGCAGGGCCTATCGTAGCTTCACTAGGGCCCCTTTAGTGTTGTATAACCACTAGAGACTTACAGGGCCTCTCATAGCTTCACTAGGGCCCCTTTAGTGTTGTATAACCACTAGAGACTTGCAGGGCCTATCGTAGCTTCACTAGGGCCCCTTTAGTGTTGTATAACCACTAGAGACTTACAGGGCCTCTCATAGCTTCACTAGGGCCCCTTTAGTGTTGTATAACCACTAGAGACTTGCAGGGCCTCTCATAGCTTCACTAGGGCCCCTTTAGTGTTGTATAACCACTAGAGACTTACAGGGCCTCTCATAGCTTCACTAGGGCCCCTTTAGTGTTGTATAACCACTAGAGACTTGCAGAGCCTATCGTAGCTTCACTAGGGCCCCTTTAGTGTTGTATAGCCACTAGAGACTTGCAGAGCCTATCTTAGCTTCACTAGGGCCCCTTTAGTGTTGTATAACCACTAGAGACTTGCAGGGCCTCTCATTAGCTTCACTAGGGCCCCTTTAGTGTTGTATAACCACTAGAGACTTGCAGAGCCTATCTTAGCTTCACTAGGGCCCCTTTAGTGTTGTATAACCACTAGAAACTTACAGGGCCTCTCATAGCTTCACTAGGGCCCCTTTAGTGTTGTATAACCACTAGAAACTTGCAGAGCCTCTCATAGCTTCACTAGGGCCCCTTTAGTGTTGTATAACCACTAGAGAGTTGCAGGGTCTATCCTAGCTTCACTAGGGCCCCTTTAGTGTTGTATAACCACTAGAGACTTGCAGGGCCTAACGTAGCTTCACTAGGGCCCCTTTAGCGTTGTATAACCATTAGAAACTTGCAGGGCCTATCGTAACTTCAATAGGGCCCCTTTAGCCGCCACTTTTCAGGGTCAGTTCCAAAAGAGGGGTACAGCCCTGTGAGGAGAATGGAGGAGAAGATACTAAATTATTATTATTTTTCTCACAGCGTCTTACTACCCGTTCGGGTTGTACGCACTTACGCTAATGTGAAATGGTAGGGTGATTGTGAGATGAACTGGAGGACCTACAGTTTAACGTGGAATCCGAACCACGGTGGAGGCCTGGCATTCCCCACATTCACAAGATGTCTTGTCAGGGGTGAAGGAAGGGTTAAGATACCAAAGAATATGGGTTAGTGAAGTGGGGCCAAGAGGAAGAACTAGGGACAGGTGGATGAAGAGAGTGTGGAGGAGAGAGGAGAACAATGAGACATGGTGGATGAAAGAGGAGACATGGTGGAGAGGCTTAGGTTCCAAACAAACTCGGCCAGTGGCTGGAAACTGTTCATCATGATGATGGTGATGATGAATTTGCGTGTGAATAACCTCTAGGTTTAATAGGTCTACTTACCGGTACAAAAATAACACTGACTATTTGGGTTAGCAAACCTCAAAAGACTAATAATGACTAACAAGTGAGTCGGTCAGCTATTGGAATCATAAAAACAAATGCACTAAACAACTGTGGAAAAAAAAAAGATAATACATAAAAGTTATTAAAGCAATAGAGGGGACAAGGCTTTGATTAAGATGAAGGATGAAGTATAAAAACCTTCTCCCACTTAAACGATTGTGATTGTGTCAAATAAAGTGTCAGACCTTGCTTCTCCCCTAATCCATAGCTATCAATCAACACCCCCTCGCAATCACAGTGAACAAGCTTTTCGGTGTTCAAAAAGGGGGAGAGCTTTCGACCTCTGTCTATAAGTATTCAATAGACACTTTGACAATGATTATTTTTAACTTACACCAACAAAAAAACATATAGTTTATTTACAAATGTAGCGATCACCATTTAATTTAATGTCAACCTGGTCCTGTGGAGCTTATAGGATATTTTCCTCTGGATGGTGTAATTATTTATATTGTAAAAATGTATTTCGGAGCAAAAACATTATCCGATTAGTAAACGTGTGTTGCGATCAAACCCAGATGGCTCATGTCATGTCTGAATCTGATTAACTACTGCTAGATATGAAATTGTATCGCAGTGAGTCTATTAAGGCTTATTTTATGAGGTTTAAAAAATGTTAATCACTTTAAAAAAATCTCAATTAATAGTAAATAAAATATACAAAAATAGTTGGATGAAATAATTGTGATATATAATAAAAATAATATATATATTCTTTATTCATTAATAGTGTTCATCCAAAATTCATTTTAATACTATTCAATTAATCAATTATCAATTATTTTTTATAATATTAACGTTCCTATATAATCTTTGTTGGTTTGGTTAACAATCGACTAAAACTATAAATATATGCCATGTAAAAATTTATACAGTGAATTAATCTTACCTATTAGATTTGAATGTCAGAAAAGATATCTTCAAAGTGTCAACTGTTGTTCAATAATTTGTAAACATAACACAAATGTCGCCATGTTCCAGTAGTACAATCCACAACTATTGAGAAAAATTTGAGATATTGACATTTTATTTAACATACAACTGTAAAGGTTGTTTGAATTATTATTTATTGGATTCTTACTAACTTTAACGTTTAATTAACTACATCACGAGTGAGAAAGTGTTGCATTAATTGAAAAAACTTAAAAAGCTCTAATATGAAAGTCTTTTATCTGGTACAGTTACACACTAATACCAACATTCGATACAACATTGACAAAGATGACTCAGTATTTTAAATAAATGAGTTTGATTTAATTAAACAGGGCTATTTATTGTTAGATAGATATCTTGAAGTATTTTTATATTGGTGAATTCTTTGTTTGGATTAAAAACGAGCCATGTAACTTGTACATAGTAACCATCATAGTAGTGGTGTGTTTCGAAGTTAATTAGTTCTAAATAAAACATTTAATAAAGTTAAAATAAATAAATTATGGGTTTTTAACTTTTCATCTTGTCATACAAGTTTTATGCATGCTTTAATTGTAATTATGATATAAGGTAAATGATTCACACATATATACTTAACCCACATACGTTATTTTTAAATAAGTGTAAATAAATGCATCTAAAATAATGTGGCCGGGTGAGGACAAATAATTTATAACCTGATAATCGACCTCACTTTTTTAAATGTACCTACCTATTTAACAAGTTAGTGAATGAACCACGCTTACATTAGGATGTTTATAATTATGTATGCAAGCCGATTTTGGCTCTTTTTATAAACCAATTCCGAATAACTAACTAATAAATAACAACCAACAAAGTATATACGCCTATTAAAATTAATTATTAGTTTTAGTGGCTTTAGAATTTGAAAATCAATTGATTAGGATTTGTTTATCTATGATTTTTACAACACAACACTGATAAAGAATACTTTATGTTATCTAATAGTATAGATTTAAGCTCTTTGTTAAGGCTTTTTTTTTCTTTCATGTTCTTACACGTCAAATCATGTGATTTGAAGCTCTCACTTTTTATACTCATTACCACTAGACTATCTGTATACAAATTTGTGACATGTAGTAACTGTCCCAAAAACACGTCACAGATTAAATGAAAACTCCTACTTCATCCATGTTCATAGGTCCAATTCTTGTTTACAATAATTATAGTGAACATTAATTTTTATTTCTTCGGCTTCAATATTAAAATTTGTACAGCTTTTGAATGTGACTCAAATATCTCCACCTAGGCTTTGTTGAATTTATGTCTAGTTATAACAAATTTTGCTTAGCTATAAATTACCTTTAATTGATATTATTTAGAATATGTTTAATATTTTTGACTTTAAACTTTAATTTGTGTTCACTGCCAGTTTGATAATAATGCATATTAAATATTTTGGTGTTCTGATTGAAAGATCACAAAATAATTATGTATTGTGGCCTAATGCTGGTTTAAGCTCACAGGAGAAAAGCAGTATCTAGACCAAACATTTATACCTATTAATTTATAAAAAAAAATTATTTAAACCATCATTTAGCATACCCAAACAATATTATAACTAAAATATGTTTTTGAACTTTGATTGTGTAATTTAAGTACAATTTACTCTTTTAATTAGGGTATCTGAATGTGAGTCAATTCTAAATTTAAAATAAACACTAGTCTTACCTTGACCTGACGTCCAAGGAATGTTCTATTTTCTCTTAATTTCCTACCTTAAATAAATAAAGTACAGCGTGGTCTGTTACTCGAGTTGTACAAATGCCTCTTAAGTAAGGTTGTTGGTTTGAATCCCTAGCGAGTTTCAAGTCGCCAACACATGACATGCTACACAAACAGTTGACATACAGCGCCGCTTATGACCGTGGTCGCAAATCGCCATTTGCTAGCTGTTTAAGGGCGACATAGAGATAAGGCACACTACGAATAAAGAAGATATTTTAAGTGAATTAATAGCAAGAGAGGGGGTAGATCAATGTCTCTTATCAGAGAGAAGAAAGCATTCTTAGAATGTTTTATATTTCTTGAGGACGACTTTTACTTTCACAGTAGGAAGTAGTCTTCTACTTACCAACCATACTTATTAAAGCCATGTGTAGATATTGGTCATTCACACAGAGCTGTCCCAGGGGCATTTTAGTAATATATTTCAAAATTCTCTCTATCCTTACCATTTTATTCACATCCATTCTAAACTTCATCTATATCATTCCCCTTGGGACTTTTTTTTTACTTTTCTCTGATTAGTGCATCTCACCCTTGCTTCCTCTACTATATAATGTACATCCTGTAGCCCAACTCTTTCCCTCTAATGATAAATTATTTAAATACATTCAAAGGCAATTTCTGTTGTTTACTTAGCCATGACTAAATTAAAATTAGTAAGTTTCACGAACTTTCGTTTATGTAATGGAAGGTACAGGAATAAGGGATGGGAACAAATAAAAAAGAACTCACACGTAGCACTGATGCCACTGGACAATGTGGCAATTGCTGATTGGAAGAAAATCAATCATTTACTGTTACTGTGTATCCCTCAGCCTAGGTTTCACAGTTTCAGAACTCACCTGGGTGAAAATAGGAACACCACCACTTAAATTAGGAAACAAAAATAGCAAAACACAAAATGGAGAAAAGGAAAATAGGTAAATAATTTAAGGTTTTCCTTAACGAGAGATGATTAACAAATTCTATAAGCTATCCATTGGTGAATCATTTAAATTCCCATTTTGAAAAAAATCTAGTCAAAGATGTATTTGTTAGGTCACACTTTGCGAGAATTTAAAAATGGTTCAACTCTAGTAAATTCTACTATTTTGGCAAAGTTTGAACCTAACATTATTTTAAATATAAAGAAACTTGTTACTGTATCTTGTACATTAGTCGATAAATGTTAACTTTAACTTACAATTTTGTATGGCTTATTCATTAAAACAACTCAAAACATGATAAATAAGATGCCTCCTTTGGCCATCATAGTTTTGTAAACCTTTTTACACAAATTGCTCATATTTGACATTATTATGTGCTCTGTCTTTAAAAATGACAGGTCCATTCCTTTTGACAGTGAACTTAGACCGCCAATGCGCTCTGTCCACTGCCTCCTCCTTCAGCAACCAGATTTCCCCCCCCTTAGATACAGTCGAGATAAAAACATGTTAGAGCAATGTATTTTATCGCTCTAAATCTTTTTTTAGTCTTTATTTACATTTGATTTTTTCAAAAATATTTCAAACCACTAAGAAGCTAAGACATCCTGCGAGTTAAAAGTTTTTCACTTTTGAAAAACAGGATAGGAAAAAAAAAAGTTTGCAGACACAGTGATTGGAAAATTAATAAAAAGACAGTATTGAACGCTATTTTTAACACACACAACACATTTTGAAAATTCAATCTACTAACAACATAACAGATGAAAAAAACAATGGGTTATTCCTGGTGTGATTTTTATACAAAAATATGAAAAATTAAAACCTCATTTAACAGAATTTATGATAGCCTCAAAAAGTGTTTACTAACTCATTCCCTGGTGCGAGTGTTGAACGTCTTTGTTTTGCCTCCCGTACCCTTGCGCGGGCACAAACCAACAAGTTATTGCAACAAGTTATTGTAATGCCATCTCTTAACGAACTACTGTACTTTTAGTCTGCCCGAGTAACGAAAATATGTTTAGGAAATTAGTATAAGAGTAGAAAAATGGCTGCCGGTTCTGAGTAGATCATTGTACAAAACACGCACCAGGGAATGGGTTAAGTAATGTTCTATTCCTGGTTTTACTTCCTTATAGTGTTCACATTTAATGATGTTTATAATTTTAACAAACATTCAATTCACTGATGAAACAATTTATTCTACTCTTGTGATTTCTGAATGGAAGATTTCTGAAAACCGTCAATGTGATCTTTGATGTGTAAACACGCTCGCTCCACCATTTGCCGGGGCTCCCAGCGAGGGCTGAACGGACAGTCGTCGATCTTCAACTTGAAAGGTTTGCCCCACAGCGCGTGGTACATAGACTGGAGTGTGAACACCGGACACTCCTTAGGGAAGTTCGGGGAAAGATTGATATGCAGAAGAAAGTGGAAGTCTCTCTTCACAAGTAAAAACGACATGTACGTGAAGTCGACGGTATCATATTCCAAGAGAGCTTTCCCCATATGGAACATGAACGCAGTGACGAAACCTTTCTTCTTCTCATGAGCCGCAATGATGGCCGATATCTTGTTGTTCAATTGAAGCATCACGAGAGGGACATAATCCATGAGACAATTACCTTGCGGGAACAAAGGGACGGTGAACGAGGTGTTGCCGAGCGCTTTCTCGACGCCGGGGGAGAGACACAGCTGTGGCGTGATCCGGCTCCAATCCGGGGAATGGAACGTGACCAGTAGGACCGCCGCGTCTTTACCCGTGTTGTCTGTGGTCCCTTGGACAGGGGGGATGCCGGAGAAATCAACGTTCAGATGGATCAGAAAGTTGACCGCGCCGGTACCAGAGCGGGTCCTACCGGTGGTTTTGTTCCGATTTTGAATAAGCACTTCCACATCGTTTTCTACTATCTGCGTCCCGCCGATGAGTGTCGAGTATTCAAATTGAAGTCGTGTGAAGTCCGAGTCCGCCAGTAACGCTACCTATGGAAAAAAAACAACCAAATATATATAATATATATTTTATTAACTTCAGCGGACAAACCTTAGATCTAAATTTATAAAATCCATGCGGTGTCTGTCTATCCTTCCAGGCCCGCCTCTTCCATTTATTGACAACCTTTAGAGCACTGAAATTTGGTATGGTCGCTATGGAGTCCCTATGCCATTTTTATGAGAAAAATAATAATTTCTGATTATCTGTAAAAGCCAGGTAGACAAATCATGCTACTGCGAAGTGATAAGAAAATATTAAAATAGATAAAAAATAACTGGAAACAAACTTGGCGAAATATTTAGGAGTGTGCTTGTCATAGACAGGCCTGGTCCCAGGTAACATATACACAACAATACTTTATCACAGATCATTTATCTTACAGCAGCCTAACTGGACACAATTCATCAAAAGTGACGGCCCCATTACACCTGGCCTGCTTTATGAATACATTAAAGTAATAATAATAATAATATTTAGCACCGCGTCTTACTACCCATTCGGGTTATACTCTTTAAGTACTAATTACTCTAATGGATTAGGAATTGGGAAGGTTGAATTAGAGGAAGTGAGCCCACATTTGCGTGGAGGGAGAGTGGAAAACCATTTAGTAAAAACAACCCCCAGTTCACCCGACCGAGATTCGAACCTTGATCTCCCCGTCCTCAGCAGTTGAGCTTAACACGACAAGCACATTAGCCAACTACGCCACCGAGGCGGGTTACATTAAAGTAGATTTTGTATTTTTTTTGACCTGTCAAATAAGGTTCTTTTTAGAGGATTTAATTTAAAATAAGTGGTGGCTGCGCGGCGTAAGGGGCTACTCTCGCAGTAGACTCGACCGCCGAAGACGGGAAGATTGTGGTTCCGTCGGGTGTACTGAAGATGGTTTTTTCCAAAATTATTGATTTTCCACTCCACCTCCACATAAATGTGGGTCACCTCCTCTAAATTCAACCCTCCTAATCCCTAAGCACATAGTTAGTGTGGTCAGTAAATGGGCAGATAACCCAACTGGGTGGTAAGAGGCCGTGTTAGATAAAAAAAAAGGTATGTAAATATTTTTCTTAGCTTATAGGCTGGTGACGACACACAATCATATAATGTACGTGCGTGGCAATATGTTATTTACTACATTGTAGAATAATTATATTTTATATGGAGCGCTCATGCATTTCTTTCAGCACGGGTAACGAGCCTGCATTTTCTACCAATGCACTCAAGCTATGACACACTTACGTCATTATGACATGTGCTGTTGGAATGCAATAAAAAATTAGTCGGAGGCGGCAGTTGTGTCTAACTAACATTACTGAAACGAAGCAACGTGTGTTACAAATGTATGTGAATACTTTATTTACTCGTGTGCTCAGCCTTAGAGCAAGATTCATTTTTGAGTTATTTTGGTAAAAAATCAAATATTTATACCAGTCACTAGTACCCTTGCCCTTAAATGCAAAATTAAAGAAGTTATCCTGGCACTAAAAAAAACCTGCCACAGGTTCTGTGCGAGTAAAAATGAATAAACCGTACCTGATGTTTTTTATACAAGTAGAGTAACTCTGTGATTACGTTCATCAACGCTTTGGGATCTTGGCTATCCCATTTTGCCAAGCTAGGGACATATTTCTCCAAGATGGCTACATCGGGATCGGCCAGAAACGTGAGATCATCGAAACTGAAATCCGGGGGGGATTCCGGGGTGTTGCCGTCGAACACCACGTCCCACATGATGGTTTGACCCGCAAACGGGATGGCCAACTTGAAGTGGTCCCCTGTAGGTGTTGTCGTGGAACCATCGTGAGCTCGCCCACTTTGTATCTCGCACACTTTGATATTACCAGCACAGATCCCTGCAACAAGAGTGTCACGAGACTTTTGTTTTGTTTCTTGGGGTTTAATTGTAATAGGGTCGAAATAAATTATGGACCAAGACTAGAACCTGGGATAGTTTATAAACGAGAAGGTTGAAAAGGAAACAGGACCAAAATAAAATTGTGAAGAGCGAGAGCGAGGTGAACCGAATAATAAAGAAAACGGTGTTGGATTGATGTGCAAAAGTTTTTCTTTGTAGACTTAGCGGTGATGGAATGGAATAACACCGACAGTTGGTAGCAATGGCATTGAAAACTTTACTAAACCCCAAGGTTTAGATATTTATTTTAATATGCATTGTATTAATTTTATTATTATCTTATGTAACTTATAGAGGCCTACATGGTGTCTACTCAACTTGACCAATGAAATTCCCTGACTTTTTCCTTGATCATTTCCTAAAATTCCTGTCACACCCTTCTACCACCCCCCATCCGTTTTTTATTATCTTTTCTATGAATATTATTATTATTATTATTATTATTATTAGCACCGCGTCTTACTACCCGTTCGGGTTATACGCACTTACGCTAATGTGTAATGCTAGGGTGATTGTGAGATGAAATGAAGGACCTACAGTTTAACGTGGAATCCGAANCAATCTATTAGTTAAATTATTATTATTAGCACTGCGTCTTACTACCCGTTCGGGTTATACGCCCTTACGCTAATGTGTAATGGTAGGGTGATTGTGAGATGAAATGGAGGACCTACAGTTTAACGTGGAATCCGAACCACGGTGGAGGCCTGGCATTCCCCACATTCACAAGATGTCTTGTCAGAGGTGAAGGAAGGGTTTGGTAATCAGATAAATCTGTGCCGGGACCGAGGATTGAACCTCGGCCGCCAGCATAGAAGTCTGACACCTTACCCCTAGACCACCAGGTCACCCTTCTATGAATAATGATAATAATAATAATTTAAAAAATTTAAATAAACATATTTTTATTTGTATTAACATAGTCTATAACCAGGAGAATATATAAAATTAAAAAATATATTACACAGCTACAAACAAAAAATACATTTTAAACACATTGTAATTTACTGATTATTATATTTCATATTTTGAGTAAAACAACATTTTCCCGGGTTTTTTTTTTTACAATATTCTTGACTTATTCCCATTTTACCCCTGACCACTTCAAATTACTGGTTGATTCCAGTTTTCCCGAAAGGTAGACATCCTGTATATATTATGTTTACCACCCTTTTTATTTAATTTTTGTTAGGGTAGCACGTCTGCTAAAATATACTCATGTGACTTTTGGTGGCCAGTTCGCAAATGTTCAATATGTTCCTTAGGCATCAGTAGATGAACTTCTCCAGTCTCCGAGTTGGGTGTCCATCTATGTCTCACATACGTGGTCAAGGGCAGGCTTCACATTGCGCTGAAATACCCGCGGGCGGTTTGGTCTTCATTCCCCCAACTCTCTGGATATATACAGATTCCTTTCAAGCTGATAAATACCCCTTTTGACCTTATCTATTTGTCTGTCTACGTCTTCCCTTGCTTCTTGTTCTTTGGTGAAGACGCTCTTCAAATAGCAGACCTGGTCTAAACCTTCATGCTATTGGTCAAAATTAAATTCTAGTAGGCAGTCTATGATGATATTGAATAGTTTGTTAGGAAATCAAAATGTCTAAAGTTGTACTTTATCATCGTGTCTTACTACCGTACCAGTTAGGGTTATACACACAGGCCTATGCATTCAATCACGCTTATGTGAAGGGAATGAGGACGGTTGAGTTTTGAGAAAGTGTACTCGCAATTGCAGAGAGTGAAAAATCATTTTGTAAAAACCACCTTCAGTACACCTGATCGAGATTCAAACCTCGATCTCCCTGACATCTGCATTCTAGTCTATTGAGTGACACCTTAGACCACGCGACCACCAAAGCAGGTGGTCACTATAATACTATTTCCAATTATATAGTTATTTTTGTCTGTTTCATAATAAAACATGTTTTATTAAGCTTACAGTTATGAGTAAATTTTGAATAAAAAAGATTGATGGAAACAAGTACATTAACTTATTTGTAAGCCAGTCAATAAAAATTACATTAAATTAATTCAACTGAAAAGTTTTTTTTTATGGATATAAGTGAAAATAAGGCAGTAAAAATACATTACAAAGATGGTTTGCAGCTTGTCAAATGGAACTCACCAACTCTGCCACTATCCAAAACTTCCTTCAAACATGGTTGGAATTTTGGATATACTTTAATCAAAATGTTTTCGTTCATATTTATATTTCGCCAAAGTGATACAAATGTACAAAACTAAATTTGACCCACATATAGCATTATTATCACTCTAATATTAAAGGAAAAGCACTGTTCAAACAAAATTACAAATTGGTTATACACATGCTCACCAACTTGAGTGGCACAAAACAATATAATTTTATTTAAAAAAAAGATAGAATTGAATTTATGTATGATTTTTCTTATAGATTTTACTCTAAATAGATAGCTATGTTGCTTCAGTTAAATTTTTAAAACATTATTTTAACATCATATTGTACAATTTCTGAGAACTATTGGCAGGCCCATTAAATACTTAAATAATCTTTGCTTAAGAGTAGTTGTGCTTGTGTTGACTGTTATAAACAGTTCTATTTGTACTTTCCTGCTTTTTTTTTTTTTAGCTCGCGTCANTTTTTTTTTTTTAGCTCGCGTCACTGGAGCAAGTTCAAATCCTGACATCCTGGTTATTCGCGTCACCGTCTCAGTGATACACGTGTGGCAGGTTTGGAACCGAGGAAGGATAAAAAGTGTGGCATTCTTTAATTAAGTTTAACTAAAATCATGAATTTATTGAACAGAATTGACTAATTTTGAGTTAAAGTATTATAAAATTGCATAAAATAAATATGTTTAAGGTTTTTGAGCTATTTTTCTGCAAACTTTTTTCCACAATATTTTTAACATCTATATTTTCAAATATAACTTTTTTTTAGCAAAAATTATATTTGTGAACGCAAAAAGTGTGTACTGTGTGTACTGAAAGTTAAAAATTCAATGAAGGGGATTTAACGAAAATTATTGAATTCAGTTTAATAATAATAATAATAATAAAACGCATGAAATTTCTGAAGAGTAGGCTGGGAGTGACAAGGATAGCCCGGGCTAGAAAGAGGGAGTGAATGAAGAAACCCCGCAATATGGGACAGAGAAGGCGATATTGGTATGGACATGTGAAGAGGATTGAAGAGGGGAGGATTCCAAGGAAGATGCTAAAAATGAAGGTTGTGAGCAGGAGGTCCAGAAGAAGATCCGGGGATAGTTGGATAATGGGAGTGCAGAGGAGTGTGGATGGGAGAAGAGTGAATTGGGCTGGCGGATAGGAAGAAAGTTGATGGGGGACAGAAGTAAATTGAGAGACTTATGTTTGAGACAGCCACTGCCACTGTCAAGAAACTGTGCATGATGATGATCAATTTCTAAAAATAATATTTAATGTAAGTGGTGGTTACATGATCTAACTCTATTCTCGTGTTAGATTGGACTATATAAGATAATATATAAGATGATCAAAGACAGAATTTTCTTCCACCATCTTTAAAAAGTCACTAAAGTATTGAAAGGCTGTTCGCGTTGCCTCAAGAAAGAACAGCCTGTACCTTTTGCTTCTAATTCACCCCAAGCTGTACTCGTCCTAGAAGTGAAACTGTTTCCAAAAGTCGACGCGAACAAAACTAATTTATGTATAAAAGAGGGGGAATGTGCTGATCCAAATTTAAACTTATGCTTACATGTTCGATTCCTCACTAATAATGGATTTTATACCAATATTTTCTTACTTTAAATGCTCTCAGACTTCTATTTTACAGATTTTTGTTTATATAAAGTGGCAGGTTTAAAAATAGTCAAGCCCATCTTAATTTTGAGATTTTCATAAGTTTCTCGTCCCTTGCTAACGTAGTTAGATTATACGCATGCGCATTGATAACTACAACTTTCACTATAGTCTGAAGATCTCGTCAGATTGGAAAATTGTTTAGTGTTTTAGTGGAATAGGACCTGAGTAAAACGAATCCATTCAATAAGGTTAGTAAACACCACAGAGATAAACGAGGTAAATGGGAAGTTCCATTAATAACTTTAAAAAACAAACATTTTCATGTTAAACCCTAGCATTAAGGCCTACAAGTACTTACAATAAAATTTCTACTGAATACACACAGTAAAGTATATATAACAAGATGCTACGACGTTAGAGCGCAAACCGCGGATAACTATACCGAAGAAGTCGTCTGCATTTCATAAACAAACAAATTAAATGTACTAAATAACCGTTTTGACGTGGCTCGCTCCCTTCACTTAACATGCACTTAACGTGGAAATTCTTTCCTGGACAACTCTTAATTAAGTGAACTGCAGCGTGATGGCTTCCATTTAGAAACATGAGCGGCTAGTGTAAATACTGAACAGCATGCTGATGATGTAGTTATGTAAGCTTGTCATATGAGGTGGGTGAGTAGATGTTTTCCCAGTCTTTAAATCTAAATGTCTTTACATGCCGTGTAGTCGTCGTCACCCTACATATAATACAGAGGGATTAAAGTAGGTTGGGCTATGAAGGACGTTGCATCAAAGTACGGTTTTTAGGTAGGCCTGGTATAATATTTGGTTCTTAGATACTTTTTTTTTTTAGAAATATCTAGAGTTTGTGATAGGTTTATAAATTCTTTGTGGGCGTAGTTAGGCGCCTCATGGGGTTCCCATCCAAACACAATGTTACCAGGTGCTTATTCAATCCCGATTAGTGTATAGTTTGATTTTACACTGGACTGCATCACAGGCTACATTAGCTCTAAACAAGAGCCAGTACACAGCAGTAGGGTTGTGTTTGGGCTCGTGTATGTCACCTATGAATGCGTTCCTCACTCAAGTGGGCGAACTCCAGCTATTTATTAAACACACGCTTTTTTTTAAGTAAGTTTTTTCCGAATGATCGCACAATTTAAAGCTCTTTATACCACCAGGTCCACATATTGACACATTATTTAGCGACATTGGTTCATTAAAACACGCACAGCCCTGTATTAGGCAAAATGGTATCACAATGTTTGTGGAGAAAAATTGGCCATAATATGATTTTTTTAAAGTTAAAAGATTGCTACAAGTTTATTTGAACTTTGATCAGCCTTCTTCTCGGTCACACCTACACAAAAGATCAACTTTATATACCGCGTTAGGTTCCGTCTTCACGATCTTTGATTTGTCACATTCGGGATATGACCAATTTTTAACATTCGAGAGCATGACTGACTAAACAACACACAATTATGTAGCACATTTATCAATTCTCTTTTAAAACTAATATGTGCAATGTATAATTTGTTTAATCATATCTTTATTTATTTTGCCGGAGAAAAAATAACCCAAACCTTAACCCAGTCAATAGCGTGTGTACATACTGAGCTAAGGGTCCTGGTTTCAATTCCCACCATGATAAAAAAAATCATTTGTGAAATGTGTTCTCCCCTTTTCACAGCTATGGAGCCGGGTGTGTTATTGTCTGTTCGAAATTTAAGTTGGTTTGTAAGCTTTGTGCTGATAATGTCAATTCAGAAAGTGCGTGTTAAACACCTCAAATATATATTAAATATCAACACTACCTAATTAAAAGAAAATGTTATGGAAAAAGATTATTGTATGCATGTTTTTTTTTAATTTCCAGGTTACATCCAAACTCGTGATGGGGACGTATATATGTCCGCTGTGCTGTGGAGGTGAGTTCTTGTCGCGGGACTCCTTGAGGGACCACCTACTGTGCTACACGGAGAGCCTCTACTGTCCAGAGTGCGGCAAATGTTTCGACAGTGTTGCCCGACTGGTGGAACACCTGGAGACCGCCTGCGACGAGGCCCATGCGGGGCACCACGACTCTACAAGGGTCACTCGTACACAAAAACAGGTGGGTGTTTCCATTTGGATTAGTCGTTAAAACTTCCATAAACAGACGGTTAAGGAATTAAGTTTTATTTCAAATTTGATTTGATAATACTGGGCCAAGGCTAGACCGAGGTTAAGAAGACATACTGGTCACTGGTTCATTAATTAGTTTGGAGATAAAATACTCATGTTTTTACTGGTGATAATTGTCAAGACCGAAATGATGAATGTCTCACCATCATTTTTAAAGACTAGTTGAATAAATAATTTATCAAAATGTTTATACAGATTTATTTACGTTTCAACATTAACTATATTTGTTGTGGGCATGAAATGAGGACGGAGAAGAAGGGGGGGGGGCAAAGAAATTCACAGAAACAAAGTATTTAGGAAAGACTGCAAGGGAGGCTAAGAAAGAGATAGGAGGAGCAGATAATAGAAAATGTGAAAGTAAGAGAATAAGAATGGGTGCTATGGAAGGAGGAAGAATGATGGAAGGATATACAGTAGCCCAGTGGCTTCTTTGGTGTTGACTGACGGCTTTGAAAATGTTACCAGACCAAATTATGTATCCCTACGCCGAACCATATGATCTGCAAAAACATGGGTTTAGCAGCTGTCACTTCTGACAGTCAACATTTAGGTATATACCTGTCAGAAGTCGGCTGTGAGCTGTCAGTCAGCACCAAAGAAGCTGTGGGGCTACTGTAGGAAGATTGAGACATTTTACTAAGCTGACCCGGCCACAGGCTGGAAACAGTTGATGATGATGATGATGAAGAGCATCGAATGATGAAACATATAGAATGATTAGTTTGATAGTTTTCAATCGAAAGTTTTTGTTAGATTGTTTTCACTGATTTTTTATGGTGGTCTATTCATTTGTAGCCGCTCTGTATATGAATCAATCTCTCCAGTTATAACAAAACCGACAACTAAAAACGACGATAGAAGGTATTTTTCCACTTGCCTGCGCCACGAAAGTCGAGCACACCACAAATATAAACAAAGATCTATTATTATTATTATTATTTATTTATTTATTATTAATATTATCAATATATTAATAATATTATTAATATTATTGATATATTCGTTGTAGATTTCATCAGTTGGTCTTGTGACTGTTGAGCTTTTGATTTGAAAAAGTATTTTAGTTTTCCATTTATTTAATCAATCTATTATTTTATCCAGTGTAGGAATAGCTCTATTTCACATTTTATATATGATAGTGTAAACATGTTACTAGGATATTATATGCATTTAAAAGTTTAAGAAGGCCATGTTCTGCTTTACAGCGGGGCTCAGGAACTTGGTGGGGCCCTTCTGTACACTCGGACTAAACTGAAAGGTGCTAAGCTTATCTTGACGGGTTACACTATGTCACAGCTGATAAAACAGCTCCATACTGTACACACAAGGTTAATGAAGTGTAACACACAAGATATACAAATAAGTATGTTTGCTTTTGGTTCCAGGGCAAAATTTTGGAAAGTCAGTCCACTCAAACTTTGGATTCAACCTCGGTTAAAATAGAAGGTAGGTACACCATACTTAGTTATATTTTAACAATCTTTGGAATTATCTTGATCAGTTGTTGACCACGGTGGTCTCGGTAATTGATGTTCTTGGGTTCAAACCTAATCCGGGGTCGACATATTTTTCTTGAGGGATAAATATCTGTAATATTATTGTTATTATTATTAGCGCCGCGTTTTACTACCCGTTCAGGCTATACGCACTTACGCTAATGTGTAATGGTAGGGTGATTGTGTAGATGAAATGGAGGACCTACAGTTTAACGCGGAATCCGAACCACGGTGGAGGCCTGGCATTCCTCACATTCACAAGATGTCTTGTCGGAGGCGAAGGAAGGGTTCGGTAATCAGATAAATCCATGCCGGGACTGAGGATTGAACCCCGGCCGCCAGCATAGAATCTAAGGAATCACATTCACAATAGACATGGGCGCCACCAACAGGTAGATCGAGGTTCGAATCCTGGTGGGGGATGTACAGTATGTGGTTTTTATCCATATGGTTTTCACTTTCTCTGCACAAATGTGGGTACACTTTTTTTTGACTCAACTTTCCTAATTTCTAACTCATTATCTTAATTAGTACATAATGCGTATAGCGTTAAAGGGTAGTAAGACGCGGTGCTAAAAACAAAATGTGACGGATAAAAACATTTTGACAATCCTAATTTCATACTTTGCAAGTTTTTAAAATTCACGGATGGCTAACTGCATCATTGGTCAGAATTACCGTCAAGCTCGTTTTGTCTGGTTTGTCGGTAATAGAGAGGTCGGGGCCCATATACTGCCCTGGTATTCTGAGGGTATTTTTTTTTTACTAAATAATCCACTCTCCTCCTATACAACTACCTGTGCATTTCCTCTCAAATTGAGCCTTCCTCGTTATTAATTTAAATATGTGGATAGTCAGGACAAGGTGGTATGAAAAAATCTTTATTTTTAACAACTAGGGCTATACGCCTTGTTTAAAAGAGAAATGTTCTATTCTTTTTAAAGGTTTGTTGATCAATCAGAGCCAAGTCAAAGCAGAACCAAACTACAACTTTTCGTTCAGTCGTATTCGAAGCAAAATAAAAGGGGAAGAGACTTTCCTCATGGATCTTGGGGACTATAATGAGGACGATGACGAAGACGATGAAGATATCCCGGAAAACAATATTTATTTCCCTAACAATATCTCAGGAGATGTCATTGATATCTCAGACAACAACGCCGATAGCTCGGAAAGCGACGCCGACAGCTCGGAGGACGATCTTTCGGAAGGCGATCTCTCGGAAGATGCTGATATCTCGGAGGACGACGTTGATTGGCGCAGCGAGCAGGTCAGGCCGGAGAGTAACGGCTCTGTCGAGAGTTTTGCGCACCCATCCCCCGCACCCATGTTTAAGTGCTCCGTGTGTCCGTACGAGTTCACGTCCGTCGAGGAGCACATAAAACTGTATCACACCCAAGACGAGGTTGAACTACAGGTTTGCTATTTGGTTTCTTATCGGGGTATGTTTAGGTGTTTTACCAGTAGATATTTTCCACTTTTTGATTTGATTTTGAATGAAAAGTAGGGATGGGACGTTAGACTCCTCAATTCCCCAAAAACCCTCGAATTCTAAGGAGAAATTCGTCAGTTGTAAAATTATCAAAAAAGTACTTATAACACAACTATTGAGACCATGAATTCAAATAACAATTCTAAGCAATTGGTAAAAGGAATTATAAAGACTATTTGGCACCTCAGCTCAGTCAGTAGCGTGTCAGTCTACTGAGTTAACGGTCCCGGGTTCGATTCCCGGCATCGCCGAAAAATGTATCATCGGTGAAATGTAGGTTTACCCTTTCACAGTGATGAATTAATGGCTGGGGAGTGGATGTTGTGCCTGTCCTAGTCTTAAATTATATTACAAGTAGGGGCATAAAAAATTCGCATTTGCGATAAAACAAATTTTTACATGAATTCTACTGTTTTCACATGAATAACATGAATTTAAGCTTTTTTTTCTAAATAAACACGATTTGTTTGTAATTTGGCTAATACCATACCATACAATATAATTTCAACGCGGTAACACTGGCGATAGCACTCTATACTAGGGCTGCCATTTATACGAATAATATCAGTTTTTAGTTATTTTATAGGTATAAAATGGATCACAGGAAAAATGAGTGTTTTCGGGATATTTAAGCGCTTTTTTTTTATCTGAGGTTAGCATTAAAAATCACTATTTCTACTTTTACACACTACGATACCTAAATTTCGATAGATAACTTCTTTGTGTTCAGCTTTTAAAAGATTTCACGCTAGGTCCAAGCAAGGATATTAATATATATGGACCTTGCTACAGACGGTCATGTTTGGCAAAAATACATCTTCTTACTTTTTACTCCCTTCTCCTTATTTGATAGTAGTTTGGTCCTCTTTGATGAGATGTTTCAGTTTTACTATTGTTTGGTCTAAACCTAAGTTGATAATCGATTATTTATATATTGCTATTCAGACTTGGAGGTACTGATAGTGATATATCGAGCTTGATATTACTAGGCGTGAAATGTTTTGTGCGTATTTATATATGATCTTTCTCTGAATATGTTAATAAATAGTTAAATACACAAAATAAACGAAAAATCTAGAAAGTTTTATCCTAATTTTTTTTAACGAATACTTATTTGAATCATATTTACTTAAATAATATCGCCCTCAGCTTATAATAATAGCTTTTTGAGAAAAATAACACCATTTTTCCCCTAAAAATAACCTCACCTTTGGCAGGTGTCTAATTATAAGTCATAAGAAGCTATGACAGGCCTAGCAACATTATTTTATTTGCATGTCTCCATAGTAACACAATTGTGCCGGCACCTGATTTAACTTAACCTAACCCGATTCACCGGTTGAATAGTTCAAGGTGTTGTTCTTACAATAGACTAGATTGCTAATAAGAGGGAGATTAGGGTTCGAGTCTCAGTCCGGTGTATTGTTTTTATTATTATTATCCCTCCACGTGTATCATGCATACACATTTCCTCTAAAATCAGCCTTTCTTATTCCTATAACACATCTGAAGGGGGGGGGGGGTTGTTAGGAAAAGCCTGGTAATTTGACTTACTATTAAAGGGGTTGGTTCAAAAAATTGTGACAAGGAGGGGGGAGGAAGTAAAAAAAAATTAGTGTTGTCCAAGGACAATCCCTTAATTAAATAATTGACTAAGTCTTTGTCCATTGTTTTGTGTTTTTTCAGGTCCCAAAGGAAGTTTCAAAAAACCTTTTAAAAGACGGAGAAAACGTGATCAAGCCAATTTCAAACAACCAGGCAAGTGCCGATGAAACTACTACTGATCAAAAGTTACTCCCTGATCCAAATAATGACCTTGAAATTCCGGGCGACCGCCGAAGGGGAGACGTGGAGATGGTTGGTGACCATCAAAATAGTCCCCCCGAACTGGAAAAAGATCCCGTGCAATGTGAACCTCAAGATCACGGTCAGGCAACTATTGATCATGGTACTCTCCCGAGTTCCTTGGGTGAAATAGTGTCTCAACTTTCTTTAGAACCTCAGATCAAAAACCTAGTTAGTGAGTGCGATTTCGACAGAGAAAATCCTGCCGTAAACTTGCAAGGCGCAACTAAGGAAGCTTTGGTAACACCCAACGACCATTACGAACAGGACGCAGCATTAAGGCCCATATCAATGCCACAAAAACTAAGCAAACCAGTTAAAAAAATAAACTCTCATCCGAAAATAAATGTGCCATCGGAAAAAAATAATAGATCAAGTATTTTTTCCAATTGTGGCGACGATGTACTTGTCGAACACAAATTGACAGGGGAAAGACTCATTATGGACCCGAAAGGTTTAACTTATGTCAGGAAGCTTATTCCGTGTGGTGAGATCTATTGCACCACCAAGGAGAATAAACAAACGCTACCAACGGCGCAAACTCAACCTCAACCTCAAGAAGTTGAAGTAAAGTCAAAGAATAAATCCATTGATGATTACCCTCAAACGGTGACTTCATTCAGAGATTACACTGAGAGACGTTATTTCACTGAAACCGGTAAACGTCTGGGTTCCATATACACCTGCAAGGTATGCAACCGGGAGTGCCTCACATACCCGACCTTTAGGCATCACTCCTGCACGGCGATTGTTTATTCCTGTGATGTGTGCAATGAAACGTTCAGGCGAAAAAAAGACCTCACGAAACACTTGCTAAGTGAACACAATCTCCCGAATAGTTCTCTGAAGAAAAAGGACCGTTTGAAAACCAAGGATGTCTCCAAGCCGCCTCTATCTTTGGTCTGCGAGGCTTGCGGAACTGTCTTCAACAACAAGCGCTCCCATCTGCAGCATAAAAAAATGCACTTGCCTAAAATTGTCGACGTTGAATTTAACGAGGATGGCAGTCTAGCGGACCTGAATTGCAAATGCTGCACCTTTGTCGCGATGAACAAGAAAGGCCTTAGGACCCACATGATTGTGCACGCGCCGTACAAGAAGAGAAGGACGGAACCCACCTCGGAGGTGAGCGTGCAGGACCCGTCGACGATACTGACTGCCGACAACCTGACCTGCCACATGTGCGACCAGTTGTTCGAGCGGACCCTGGACCTCCACGAGCACTTCAAGACACATTATTACAACAAGGAGGACGAGAAGAGGGAACTGGCCAAGTTGAACAATATTACATTTGAACGCGCTAATATGGACAACCCTGAAAAAGCTTCGTTGACCTTCACATGCGAGATCTGCCACCTGACTTTGGACAAATCTATTCGCGTGAGCCATATCCTCTCACATTCCGGTGATGTGCGCTTCACTTGCGAGATATGCAACGGTAATTTCTACACCCGTGAACAATTCAACCTTCACATGCGCGCCCACAATGGGGACACACCTTACATGTGTAGAATCTGCAAGAAGAGGTTCGCCGACATGCATCTACTGGAAAAACACTCCGAGTCGCACAGAGAGAACAGAAACTACCCATGCCGGTTCTGTAGCAAGCGTTTTCAGAGGCCTAGCGGGACACTCGCCCACGAACGGATACACACAGGCGAACGCCCGTTCACATGCCAGCACTGCGGGTTAAAGTTTCGTCTGAGGGGGACGCGCGACATGCACAGCCGTATTCACACCGGTGTCAAACCTTATAACTGTGAACACTGCGGTATGAAGTTCAGGTCGAGGTATAGCTTCCACGCTCACGTTGCCACACATTACGACGCCCGCGACTTCAAGTGTACCATGTGCCCAAAGACCTTCAAGACGGCGGCGGGACTTTCCAGCCACAAGAACAACCACACAAAACCTTACGCTTGCTCCGTTTGTAAGCGCAAGTTCAACACCTCGTTTGCCGAACGTAAGCACAGGCTTTCTCATTCCACAGGGAAGAATATGCTCAAGTATGTGTGCGACCTGTGTGGGGCCTGCTACGCTCGGTCTTTCGGGCTCCGCGACCATCTGATTGCGCACAACGAAGAGGCAATGGGTAAGGTGCCCACCAGAGAAGATGCTACCCCTCAGAATATTAGAAATTCTTTGACGCCTGTAGTCGCCCCTAAACCTGTGCACTTTGTTGAAATTGAAGAGACAGTGTTGTCTAGTTAATTCCAGGACTGTGGAGGTCGTGGAGTCGTAGGCAATTTTGGGTGGAGTTGGTAAAAATGTACAAATTGTATATAAAATTATAACAATATACGGTAAATATATCATATTAGTTTTATACATTTTTTACTCTTAAGGACTAATATTTTTAATTACGATTGACATATGTATTCAAATATAAATCCACAATGCCAAAGAAGCTTCCCATGAAGTCATCTGTAAATATTGAAGCATTTTACTGCAGTAAATTTGTTACTACTAATTAATAGACATCCACAGTTTCTGAAGGAGTGGGACGGTGGAAAAATAGAAGAGTCGGAATCGAAGGCTCGGTGTACCAACTCCACGGCCTTGGTTAATTCAAAGAAATAGTTTGATGTAAAGTGTTTGTATTTGTTTATTTTATAGAAAATATTTTAGCAATTTAAATACTAAGTAAACTCATTGCTAATCTAGCAACAAATCTGATTGGGGACGTATTTACAAATAAAACAATTGCACTAAGAGGCTGGATGAACTATCGCTGACAAGACCTATACAATCATAAAAGCTGCGGGTCATTGTCGGTATTCTCTTGTTCCCGAGGGTCTTGGCATTGTGCTGAGGCACTCTTTGAAACTCGCTGGCTCTAGGGAATATGGGGAGCAGCGAGACAAACCCAGGATACAGCCATGTGGGAGAATATGGTTTCTTGCTCTTCTTCCACACAAACGCAGGTACATTTCTTATAAAAATAACCTTCATCCTTAAAAATATTAGCATAATTAGTACCCAAGTGTATAACCCAAATGGGTAGTAAGATGCTGTGCTAAAAAAAAAAAGTCAAAATAGATATGAATCTTTCAAACAGGTTTAATTCAATCTTAAAATTGGTAATTAAAAACATTATTTTTATTTGTATTTCTAATTGGAAACAAAATGCAAAAATTAAATTATCTAATGCTAGTTTGATTCAGCCAAGCCGACCACCATGTGTATGGGGAAAGCACGTTTGTTTTTTCTTTGTATTTGACTTAGATTGGCTGTGCAAGTAGGCTAGTTCTAATTTTGGCTGTCGTTCAAAAAGTTACATACATCTTCCTAAGCTTTTGACCTTGAGACACAATGTTGAGTCGGTCATTCCTTATTAGTGCTTACTGGTAAGTGTTAATCGACACTTATAAAATAACTACATCCTTGGCATATAATCCCGAGAGAATAAAAATAATAGTACATATCTCAAAAGTTAAATTAAGTTAAATTAAGAAGGGCATTAAATGCTATCTTAAAACAAATTATAAAAGCGTTGAACCGATAGGAACCTTTATGAACATAAAAATACATCCATTCCAATTCCAGTCCTTAACCCTTTTGTTCCTGTTATTATTATTATTATTATTATTATTATTATTATTATTAGCATCGCGTCTTACTACCCGTTCGGGTTATACGCACTTACGCTAATGTGTAATGGTAGGGTGATTGTGAGATGAAATGGAGGACCTACAGTTTAACGTGGAATCCGAACCACGGTGGAGGCCTGGCATTCCCCACATTCACAAGATGTCTTGTCAGAGGTGAAGGAAGGGTTTGGTAATCAGATAAATCTGTGCCGGGACCGAGGATTGAACCCCGGCCGCCAGCACAGAAGTCTGACACCTTACCCCTAGACCGCCAGGTCACCTTTTGTTTCTGTTCTGGTTCCTTAAAAATAACTATCGATTTCAGTTATTGCTTCTGGTTCCGATTCTGTCCGCTGGAAATTAATGTGTGTGTATAGCATGAACAATCACTAAGATGAAGTAGTAAGATACAAGCCCTTTAGGAACGTTGTGTTTGTTTGTTGTGGAGGCGAAATATTTGGGTTAGTTACGATATAAAATAAAATTATTTTTCTGAGACAAGAGCTGTCAGCTAGAATAATTACTTCACGGGTAAATAAAAACTATGTCTTTTGTGCTTAAAATGTTTTGTTATTGGATTTTCGTTATTTTATGGACCTGCAGTTTTTATGGTACAATTTCAATTTGTTACGTGTTCACTTGAAGTTGCCTTAATATACATTCACTAGCAGTCGTTTGGAGAGAGGATGTAAGAACACGAGGAAAGTCGACAATCCCGACCTCTCGTGTCGACGGCAAACAAGTTGGTGGCGAGTCTAACGACCGCTTGGTATGGATGAGCATTGATAGCAAGACGTTGATGTCAACTTTGGCAAAGTCATATGGATGTTTGTGAAGCATGTCTCTTAATGGATGATGATTCCAACCTAAAATCATTGATGTTTTAATTTAAAAAAACATCAAATCTGTTTAACTAAGAATAAGAATGTATTTAACGATTAATGAGGTAATAACGATATTACTAAATTATTATAAGAAATAATTTATTTCAAATAACAAAGATAAAAAGACAATTCGGTTAAAATTATTATTAATATTATTAAGATACATGAATTACAGTTTAATAACCAATTAAAATGACCACACATTTAAATAATGATTTTAAATGGTAGAAAATTGATATTAAATTGCAAATTCACATTATAAAGGAAAAAACATCCAGCAGTCAACGGTTTGAATGTACAAGAGGAATCATCGAGAATACACTAGAACATTGATTGTACAAACATAAGACATCGAAAGAAAAGCATTGACCATCAACACTCATCCTTAGCGCTTAAACACTGATCTGTGTCTAATTGCTAAATACCCATATAAGTTTAGTGCTTGGTAAAAAAACACCAATAAAAACAAATCTTTGAATCATAGTAGAAAATATTATATGTTGTCGGTAAATATATTTTTGATTCATATGTATTATTAATTGTATATATATACCATATGATTAATTAAACGATAAACATTTGTGGTTAATATAGTGAAACAAATTATTGCTATTAATGTGGAATATATTATCATTATCCTGTTCACGTTCCCGAGAGTGGTTAGAGAGCGCTCTCCAGCCCATCCTTGGTCTACCAACTGGTCTTGTCCCACTTACCTCCATTTCAGAGTATTATCTTACCTTCCTTTTGTTGTTCATTCGTTGTAGATACAATATAACAGCCAAAATTAAATACTAAGTTTTTAAATTGAAAGATGACACCTAGAGACAGGAATTGAACCCGGTAACTTTGGCTTAGTACGCCAATGCTCTAACCATTTTGCTATCCGGTAGTTGTCCCGCACCAAGGGTTACTCTTCGCTCATATTTTAAGGCAGAGTCTGTGATGGGTGTGTGGAAATTGTAAGCTATATATGAGCGATTAATTAAGATTGCGATCTATCGGATAACCCAGCCACCTTCGTCTCAGGAGCGCTCTATGCTGTCAATAACACAATAACACTTGTACAAATGTGCATATTATTATTACTATCATCACCGCGTCTTACTACCTGTTCGGGTTATACGCACTTACGCTAATGTGTAATGGTAGGGTGATTGTGAGATGAAATGGAGGACCTACAGTTTAACGTAGGATCCGAACCACGATGGAGGCCTGGCGTTCCCCCCATTCCCAAGTTGTAATTAATACACGTCTTGTCAGAGGTGAAGGAAGGGTTTGGTAATCAGATAAATCTGTGCCGGGACCGAGGATTGAACCCTGACATCTTACCCCTAGACCACCAGGTCACCTTCATATTAAAGATTATACACTCTAATACGGTCCAAGATGTTTGTAGCAAGCATGGAAATAATATTCCGGCTCTTTTGAGAAAAATGGCATTATTTTAATTTGTGTGTCTTACGATAAACTCGCTCCGTTTTACAACAAGTGACCCGCCTCGGTGGTGTAGTTGGCTAACGCGCGTGTCCTGCTGAGCTCGACTGCTGAGGACGGGGAGATCGAGGTTCGAATCTCGATCGGGTGAACTGGGGGTGGTTTTTCCTAAATGGTTTTCCACTCTGCCTCCTCGCAAATGCGGGTTCACTTCCTCTAAATTCAACCTTCCCAATTCCTTATCCATTAGCGTAATTAGTACTTAAAGCGTATAACCCGAACGGGTAGTAAGACGCGGTGCTAAATAAATAAATACAAGTGTACTGGGTGGAATTTACCGGACATGTTTTGCGAACCACACACACATTCTTAGTCAGGTGGATTGGAACACCCAGTGTTTAGAACAGACAAACATTAAAGGGGTAACCTGGCTTTTAGGACCACCCTTATCAGATTAGGGGTCGGTTTATGACCTTAACCTGTCCTTGGGGATTGTCCCCCACTCTACCCATCTCTCCTGTGTTTAGCCTCCAACCTTGTTTCCCACTTCAACCAAACACCGCCAGGACTCTGAAATTAGTTAGAAACAAACAGTTTTCAACAAACAACCCGCTTCGGTGGCCGCACGGTCTAAGGCGCTACTCTAGCAGTAGACTAGACGGCCGATGACGGGGAGATCGAGGTTAGAATCTC
>CABFVX010001914.1:72562-130345 GCA_902151425.1 Timema shepardi | reverse complement strand
AGGAGGTTGTATACATATTTAAATTGTTTATTTATTAAAAGTGTTTACAATGCCTGGTACGTGTTATAATAGCTTAGATTAGACATTCTTAAATAGGGGTCCGCTAAATGGACCAGAGAATCCACGACATACCTTTATATTTTTTAGAGCTTATAAAATTGAATACAGAATGGTAAATCACTGATGTACACTAAACAAATTTGAGATGTCTTGCCATGTCAAAGCCCGGCATAACAATTGAGGCCTAAAAGTAGGGGGTTGACCACGCTCCTTGTGTTTTCTCGTTAGCTAGCACAAAGAACTTTCAGATACAGTAATTAAACAATTTATGCAATTTCCATATAATTATACATTACATATATTATTTATATTTTTACTATCATTAATTTAAATGTATATTATTTCTAAAAGTGTACATTTATTTTATTTTGCGCTATTTTGTTATTATTTTTGCACTAAAAGTTTATGAATAGTCTATCCCTATAATCTAATATATATATAATCATTATATTATCCTACATCAAGGTGGCCTCGAAAAAGCTGTCGCATGGTTAGAGGGTCCACGTATTTAACAAGTTGGAGAACTACTGGGTTAGATCATTGATTTTAATAGATATATAGAGGGTTAAGTGAGCCATCGTAAACTCACAATTAATCTACCTCACCTTAACCTCTCATCAAACCCAAGTTTCTTATATCAGTGGGAGGATACATTCTTGATAGTCAATTCAAAAATTAAAAACAAAAACAATTATTTAGCTATATAATATTATTTTAGGTACCCAAGTAAGTGAGGGGATATTAAGACAATGTATAATTGACAGGACAATTTTTACAATAACACATTTTTCCATTGTTAGTGCTTACTTAACAAAATGCCAACGTCACGTCGCCTACCGGTGTCATGAGCTGCTGACTGCATCTATAATCATTAAGGAGCCTCACGTGTCAGCACTTTCACTCCTCTCTAGGCAGGCTCGCTCGTTGGATCTCCCTAGTCCTAACCTTAGTTCAATCCCGTGGATGCTATAGCAACCCAAAAGGCTGACGCGTCAACCCACAGTTTAGATTATATTTATAGAACTCCAGCATCGGTGGCAATTTGAATAATGATACACAGAGAAAATATGAATATAAATAGTTGGATAAATATTATCTGGGAAGTAATTTAAGGGGGTTAGTATAGTATTGTCCCTGGAGGAATAGAGCAATTTTATGATGGATATGGTAAGATCAATTCTGAGATTGGAGTCTCTAACATTCACATGTCACAATAATCTACTTTAATAAAGTTGTTGCTATTAATTACCAGTAATATCTTCAGAGAAGTAGGAAACAAAAACTATTTTAATAAAGTAGTTGCTATTAATTACCAGTAATATATTCAGATAAGTAGGAAACAAAAACTATTTTAATAAAGTGGTTGCTATTAATTACCAGTAATATATTCAGATAAGTAGGAAAACATTTAACATATATATATATATATATGCGTACTGAGTTCAATCATATAACACAATTATAAGTAGTCTTTAATATAAAAATAGTAGTCAAAGACAAAAGTAGATGTTGAAAAGATAATAACAATACGTTAGATGATATATTATTTGGATAAGTTTGTAATATTCATTTTAAAGATAGGCTGTTTAAAAGTAAATATTGAAACAAGTAAAATTTAAAATAATATTTTCAACCATATGATTATTTAAGCAAAGTATTTATGTGATCTATTTAGCTAATTATTTGTATTTAAAAAAACCAAATAACGATGTGTGTAGGTTTTGTGTTTGTGCAGGCCATGGAAGAACAAATCAGGCGCCAAAGGGATCTCAGAAGGCAGCGAGAGCGTGATTATTTAATCGAGCTTGCGAGGGAGTTTGAGATGGAAAATCGGTGCCACCGATTTGACCGAGGAGACAGGGGTAGCCCCAGTGGAGGAGGTGTCCATTGAGAGGGCAGTGGCCAAGGCGGGGCTGGTGGCAGCGGCCAGCAAATGCCAGGCTGCTGCTCTTGAGGTGGGGCCAAATCCACTATTCAACCAGTCTTGCCTTCACTGACCGGACCTACTCCACCAGTCTTGCCATCACTGGCCGGACCTACTCCACCAGTCTTGCCTTCACTGACCGGACCTACTCCACCAGTCTTGCCTTCACTGACCGGACCTACTCCACCAGTCTTGCCTTCACTGGCCGGACCTACTCCACCAATCTTCCCTTCTCTGGCCGACCTACTCCACCAGTCTTGCCTTCACTGGCCGGACCTACTCCACCAATCTTGCCTTCTCTGGCCGACCTACTCCACCAGTCTTGCCTTCACTGGCCGGACCTACTCCACCAGTCTTGCCTTCACTGGCCGACCTACTCCACCAGTCTTGCCTTCACTGGCCGGACCTACTCCACCAATCTTGCCTTCACTGGCTAGACCTAAATCATTAAAGTCTTGTCTTCACTGGCTGGAACTACTCCAACCGTCTTGCCTTCACTGGCTAGACCTACTCCAACAATCTTGCCTGCACTGGCCGACCTACTCCACTAGTCTTGTCTTCACTGGCTGGAACTACTCCACGAGTCTTGCCTTCGCTGCCTGGGCCTACTACACCAGTCTTGTATAGTATTATTACTTTATTATTATTATTTAGCACCACATCTTAATACCCGTTCAGTTTATACGCTTAAAGTACTAATTACGCTGGTGGATTAGGAGTTGGGAAGAATGAATTAAAGGAAGTGAACTCGCATTTGCGTGGAGAGTGAGTAGAAAACCATTTAAGAAAAACCACCCCCAGTTCACTCAACCGATATTCGAACCTCGATCTCCCCATTCTCAGCGGTTGAGCTCAACACGACTAGCGCATTAGCCAACTACGCCATTCATCCATATTAATAGCTAGTATAGTTCCGCTTATAGTACCTTCAAATAAAATTCCATTGGTCTGTTTCAGAGACCACTATGAGGATCAGCATCAACAAACAAGATGGCGGCAGTGCCGACTTTGTGGAGGCTACCAAAGTGTAAGTCAGGTTGACTCTTCATTTTTAAAATTTGTCAAATTTAATGCTATGATTCTGGTTGGAAGGAACTTTTAAAAATTAAAACTATTCTGTTGTTTGGTAGATATTGATAACATTTTACTTTATTAGTAATATTATTTCATAGATATTGATACTAGTTATCAAACACGACAATTAGTTGTCACACGACTTTACGTATGGACATACAAATTGTTTTAAAAAATTTTTTTAAAACTTGTAGCATTCAGCGACATGAGTGTATAAATAAAATAAATTAAACTTACCCCATCATACTGCAGCTGATGTCGGTGACCTGGCGGTCTAGGGGTAAGGTGTCAGACTTCTGTGCTGTCGGCCGGGGTTCAATCTTAGGTCCCGGTACAGATTTATCTTATTACCAAACCCCTCCTTCACCTCTGACAAGGCATCTTGTGAATGTTGGGAATGGCAGGCCTCCACCGTCGTTCGGAATCCACGTTAAACTGTGGGTCCTTCATTTCATCTCACAATCAACCTACCATTACACATTAGCGTAAGTTCATATAACCCCAACGGGTAGTAAGAAACGGTGCTAATAATAATAATGCAGCTGATGCCAACAAGGAACACTAACGCGAGTTGCTATCAAAACACACCTACTGAGCCGCGCGTTGGATGTAATACTGAACCCAGATTGTGTATTAGATTTGTGCCAAAGATCTTAGTGACAAAGATCTTTTGTTGTGAAGATGTTCTACTCACCCCTAGTTTAGGAGGAGCTTTGGACTGAAAATAACATTCTCGATGTATATTCTCATGCGCGCGTGTGGTTCACTAATGTTCCATTTGTGCCCCCTATCCCTTTTTCCCGTCGTTATTTTTCTGGGTTGCGTTGGGTATATAGTGGCGTCTGAGCGTTCTGACGTCACTCTTGGGCGTGATCAGATTGGGAGCAGGATAGACTCTAGCTTTGAGAAATATAAAATGTAATGTCAAAATTTCCTTTCGGCTTCATTAATATTACTTATTTATATCATGTAAACTTCTTATTCAAAATTATTTTTCGGTAATTTAATCTTAAATTTATAATAATGGAAAATAGGCTCGACTTCACTTCTAAGTCGATTAGTTGCACGATGGAGACATTTGTAATAATTATCGATCTTCTTGTTCTTCGATATATAAATTACTATCGACTATAAACTTTAGGATGTTTACGATAAGTTACCATTGACAAAAGAGTCGATTTTGAATCTCATGAATATTGTATTATTCGGTGTTTCGATAGTTAATTTGAATATGTTTATTATTTCAGTTAAGCTTCTAAAATTAAATGATAGTTCTTTTATCCATGACATCTCAACGTTAACTTTTTGCAATTTGATGTTGTTATGACAAAATTGTATAATTGTTAATAAAAAAGAAAAGAGAAGGAAAGTAAATATTTGGGTAGAATTCGAAGTTGGCTAGTTAATTTGTTATATAGGTCTATAATCTAGATGTTTGGGAGAAATATTTTGTATTATCATCCAACTAAGGTTAATGTTCTTGATGATCTATTTTCTTGTAGCACATGAACTCGTAACTAATTTTCTTGATATTGTTTATTAGGTGATCAATGCCATTTTACAGTATTGGTTTAATTTGGGGTAATGGCGATTTTTCTCAAATATTAAAATTTATTTAATAATGTAAACCATGCTGGTTTTCCCTAAATGTATTCATGTATTTATTGCTTACATACGCTAATGATGTCTCAAATATTTAGTAAATGTCAATTTTGTCACATTATATTAATTATATATTTTCTCAAAGGATTGATTGCATGTCAAATAAATACCAACTTGAAAACATTTCCTATTCTTATTAATAACTTTAATCCAACATATCCTAGGTATTTTATTTTATGTGTGTTGTTGATTGAGTCTTTATTTTGGTGTACCTGTTTTAGAGATTAATTATTCGTTCTCTTAACTATCTCTGGAGATAGACCGTTGTCTTATTAAACCCCGCAACGGGTGGGAGTTGCGGGGTCTGAGTTTTGAATGTTTGTCCACAGACAATCAAAGCAAATAACTCCAAGCACTCGCTCCTATTGCAATTTTTTACCCCGTTATATTTTTGTTTTATTTGGACCTCCTGTTTTCCCCTTAATTTTGTTAAGGAGGGTTCAAACTCAAAAAAGAGTTCCTTATATTTAAATTAGACCGAAAATAAGCGCCATTAATGTTGTATTTGATCCGAGTCATGATTGCATGAACTGAGTATTAGTTTCACCCAATGTGATTTTATATCCTCTCTTCAGACGTTTATAAATACCTTCCTTAAGATGGGGATGCAAGAAAAGGGGATTAATTTTGCATTTGTTGCAAAACTAGGGGATGCATATCTTGTGGCTATCCCATTGCTATTAAAATTGTCTTTTATAATTTTTAATAATAACATAGGTAATTTTCGACTATTGAGTCTAAAATGAATGAAATAGAATCGTTATAGCCGATTTTGAGAAAATTGAATTTTTCTCTTTTCACCCTTTAGTGAACTGCTATTAATTTTAGGGTTAGACAGACACACAGAGTGACGAAGTTGCAAAAACCCTTTTTAGCATTCGAGGGGTCATTAAACGTCAAAATTCATCAAAACCTTGAGGTCCGATTTTTTTTGACGATCACAATAATTTGCTACCTGTAAGAAAGTAAAAATTTTCATAAATTTTAAGACACACTTAACAAATATTCAAAAGTTCGTCACCCGAGAATGCAAGTGTTCTATCTCCATAATTGTTAAATTTGAGATATTTGGTGTTTACGTTTATTTAGAATGCATATGATCCACCAGTGGCGAAATTAAGAATGCTTTATAATTACTTAAGAAGATACAAACTCGAGTTGTCTTCTAGTAACATGGGTTTTATACCCAAGGTCAAACTTCGATGCTCTTTTACACAAAAGTGAAAAATTGGACATAGAACACTTGCATTCTCGGGTGACGAGTTGTTGTTGATATCACCAAGTGAAAAAAATTAACCTTCATATTTTTACTGAAGCAATATTTGATTTATTTTGGCCAAAATAAATATATTTTGATATTTAAACTTCAATTACACGTTTTCTTGCGTCCACCATATCTCTATCTTAACGCTATCTCTTTTCAACGCACCTATGAATTAAGACATTATAACAATTATGTTACACACACCAATGGTCAAATGGTCCAAGTAATTAACTTGTCTTGCACTTTTTTGATATTAATGAATAGGTCAGAGTTAGTATCTCAGTGGGGTGTATTAAAATGATTTTTTAATAATGATTTATTGGTGGTCTACCCATCCACTTCACACACTGGTAAATATTCTATAATCTACAATTTAACTAAGTAGATTAGAGCTTGGCATACATTTGTCCATATCGAATTTGTTCGATTCGCTTCACAGTGACACAGAAATACTGTGTCGCACACATTGAGCGCAGGAAGCGTACCCAAAGAACAACCATGAGGTCACAAGATAAACATAGTTTTTATTTCAGTTGGTTAAATTACATTGATAGAGTTGATACAATAGTATAGTTTACATAAAAGGCTTAATGAGCCTACGTTTAATCTGGCAAAATTATGTCTGAGCCACCACAATGTACAAAATATTCACCGCCCCCGCCCTCCCCCAACAGAGGGAACGTTAGAGCGAATGTTTGATGTCTAGATTCAAATTTACCGCCCAAGGGCGCGCTTACATCTATAAACACAAGATGGCTGTCACATTAATTTTGAGTGTACATAGCATTAAATGGCGTTTAAATTAAATATGTAAGATAAAGTGCCCATTAAATTTAGCTTTACACTACTATAAATATATACATGGCTTTGTGGCTGAATATTTTATACACAGATCCCAACAATGGCCGTTGAGTGCTAATCATAAGTAATGAAGCATAACCTAATATTACAAATAAGTTTTAGATGTGTACAATAAGTTCCGCAAACTCACGTTGCTCCCATGATGACCTAATCAAACAATTGCACATAAAATACCCTCATAACTAAGTGAACGTATATTGTCTTAAAATACCCAAGATTATATCAAACGATCGCTATGATACGCTAAGTTAAAGGCTCGGGCGCACCTACAGTTAAAGGCGTACTAAGTCTAAGATGAATTCCCCTAGAAAATTAATATTATAAATCCGTGGTTCACCCACGTCAAACCATATTAGAATCCCCATTCATAAACATGAAAATATTAAAGAAGCTCCAAACCGTAATTTTGAATAATATCCCTCCCCATATTTAAATACAAACAGAATTTTGAATAATATCCCCAAATATTAGTTCTAAACCAGTGCCCTCACCTGGTAAGAGCCAGTGATACAATGAGTGACATTCAAAATAACACCCGCTGTTTTTTTTAGCACAAACTGGTCATACACGTTCTCAGAAGAGGGGGAAAGGAAGGGGCATACACAGAACAAAAGGAAGGGTGAAGACTAGCGCTCTGGACGTATCGCAGATTAGCCCAGCAATTACTCGGCGAAACTAGAACATCCCAGAAGTGGAGTCGGATGTTAGTGAAGTCAGGTTGGGAACTAGTTTATTGTGGGCTGGGCCTGGACTTCCTGCAAGGCGCTGACTTGGTTCGCATCTCAGTCTTCTTTATCCAAGCCACTGGAGTGGATGTGTTGGTGCGTGCGTGTGTGTCCCATCTGACGGGGAGAGGTCTTGGCCAGCCTTGGTGAGTGTAAAGCGTCCATATTTCCGGCTTTTGGTTTCAGATGTTTGTTATTTGAAGCATCTTTACAATACTCTCGATTCTAATTCATCCCTGATTTTTTCACATTTCATCCAAAATATAAAAGGTCTAAGATATAAAAGGTATAAGAGTCGCCAGAGGTTGAGATTTTTAGTATAAAATCATTGGTTAAGGTTTAAATAACACAGCTTTATAAATATATTATTTTTAAGAGGTCTCAAAAATTCAATCCGAAAGGGCAGCGTGCACATTGCAGTATTGGATCGCTTTGGCCCGCTTCGGGTTTTCCGGAAAGAATAATTATTTCTATTTCAATGCGATGCGAGCCGGTCCAAACCGGTCAAGCAAGTGCTACCTTCCGGCTCGCATCGCACCGGCTGCTGGACTTTTGTTGGATTCGCATAATTCTATTACCCTTCAATCACTCTTATTGGTCAAACCTGTCACCAACTCAATATTGAGCTCATGTCTAACAGTAGACAAACTAAATTTAATTTTAACAATGATTTGAAGAACGGTTTTTCTTCATTTAGGAAAAACCACCCTCACTGGGATCGAACCACGATCTCCCCATCAATAGCAATCTAGTCTATTGCGAGAGTAGCGTATTAGCCCATGTAGCCACGGAAATAATGAGCTAGTTAAAGGTTTGTCAATATAATTGATTTATTTGAGGTATTTAACGTGACTTTATGAACCAACTGATTATATTAGCACACAATATTTACTGTGAGCGTGAGAGAAAGAGCCTGCCCATTTTACTGGAATAGTTATATTCACATACCTTCCAGGTTCTATCGCATATCACAATTGAAATGGGACAAACGGCTTTACTTCCCCTCCAAAGGAAATTGTGCTATGGAATCTTATCCCCCGATAAAAATTCTGTGGACCCGGCTGGGCTTGTACCCACGAACATCAGGTCCTGAGGTAAGTACTTTATCCCAAGACCACTGAGGTCGACCTGTCAGTCCCAGAATTCTTCAGTGATCGGTTGTTAATCATACTTTAATAATGATGGGGCTGTTTGTTTATCCAGGATAGACGATGCTATAGTATGTCGATCTTTCAAGCCACGGCTGCACCCAGAGATAGTAGACTCGATCCTTTCATAAAAAATGTATTCTCATTTTTAGGTGATCCAAACAGGAAAAGCAGAATATCTTTCGAAGCACAATTCCAACCAAGAAGATCCAAGTGAATACGAAAATGAGTTTGGTGAATTTTATTACATATTTACTAAATATTATACCCACCACTCAAACACCTTCCAAGTTTAATTACCCGAGCTCCACCCGTTTTAACTGGTATAATAATATAGGATTGAGGAAGGGGAGATTTAGAAGAAATGTACTCGAATTCGGGTAGAGGAATAGGGGAAAACCGATTGATATAAGAACTTCCTTTCATTACACCCAGTCGGGAATATAACTGTGGTCCCCCATAACAATAAAACCGGATCAGATGAGCCTGACGTTTATTCCGCGTGCCCACCGAGTCTGGCTTTGCTTTGGTACCTGAGTTTTACGAAATACTATAATAATGTACTATTGGCTATATATATTAAAAAGTAAATTATATTTTCATGAAGGTGAATAAAAATAAGCCTTAATATAACTATTACTAATTTTTTTTAAATTTAGGCCATGAGTTTGTCAAGAAAAAAAAATAAAAAAGGGGGAAAAAAATTAGAAGATGAAAACGGACTGAAAACTACTAATAAATTTATCACAATGGATAATTTTTCCATATTTGGATGCTCGTTTCAGAGTTATCGTTTCTGTGTTGTTTTTTACCAACAAGTATTTTATCGAGTCATGTGAGAGAGTCTAAAAAAATTGCTGGGACTGAAAACCATGGAGGTTTTCTCCTTGATAGAAATATTGCTATTATTATTTCAATCAAATGTATTTTAAAACAAGTATAGCCTCTAAACAGTGAGAATATTTCCATTTTATTTTCTAGTTTGGACTACCTTGAGGTCCAAGCTAATACTGACAAGTTTATATTATGCTAACTCAAGGAGTAGGATAACAGGTTTTAAAATGTTGTCAAGGTAAGCCGAGCGTGTTAGAAGGTTTTTTTTTTATCGTATAGCATTACTATCCGTTAAGGACCTAACTTCCGGTTCAGTTATCTGTATGTTGACTATTCGCAGCTCTAGTGGTACAGAACGTTGCCTAGGGTACACCTTGGAGGCTGTCTACACGTACCTGCAATGAAATGAATGTGTTGATGGTGAATATGAGGGTGGGGGTGGGCCAGTGGGTGCCTTTAACCTAAACTAAGTCTAATTTAACAACCCCTGGTGACCATGGGTATAATTCTGTTTAAGAGTAGAACAATCAAGGAACCAGCCGGGAAATGAATCTGGAACCCCTTGGTTCAAATCCAGATGCACTGACCACTACAGCACGGGGCCAGATAATGACCACTGTGGTACGTTCTTCCCCTCTTCCCCCTCTTTGACTAACCAATCATAGAGACTGCTTTACATACCTCAAATTAATAATTATTTTCGCTTATAACTGGTATATTATAATTCTATTGAGTTAAAATAAGAACTGAAATACCCAGTAATTTAAACCAGCTGTGTTTAATCTGGAAACAAGCCACGCCAAACCACGCCATGCCGATGAATTCAAGATTAGTCAAGTTAAATAGAACTAGATCTAGGTCAAGTTAACAGATGATAGATAAAGTTCAATAATATAACGTATTAGCTTAAGTTAACTCATAATAAAGTGTTCACCAATGCCTTTTAGTTTATAAGGGATGGTATTATGACTTCTGGGAAATATGAATCTGGCAAATAAATATTTCTATCTGATCGATGAGTTAAAAGTGCGTCTTGTGACGTCCAGATATCATTTATCTGTCAGATAAAAGTATGTATCCATCACTGAAACGGATAATAGTTATTCATCTATTAAAAGTATCGGTGATGTATTTAGGTCTAACTTGTAAAAGACAATCCGAGTTCCATTACATATAGAAAGCCATAGTTAGATATCAATTCCTGATTGAAAAACACCGCAAATCTTTTCTAGCAAAAACTAAGAGGCTTGGAATGTAAGATCACCAAAGTTGTATCTTTCTAAATTTTAATACATATTTTGGAGTCCCACCTTTCAGCAGTATCTTTATGTTTCTAATTTAATACCAGAAGCAATGTCCCAGGATTGATTTGTTCTACAAGTTACAGGTTGCTTTCGTAGGCATTGTTATGCTGTGTGCGACAGTTTGTAACATAAAATTGTAAAATATATTTAAAGTGTGAGATAATATTTCTGGTTAGTGTAATTTGACGCTTGGATAAGATGAAATCGTGTGATCAGATTATGTTTTGGTTTATAATTTTTAGGGGCTGATGTTGAGGTTTTTCTTGGAAGGTTTTTTTGTGCGTAGGCTGAAATGGATACATTTAGTTGGTTTTTTGGATATTTGGATAATTTTTAATCTTTAATACAACATTAACGATAATGAGGATGTGTATTTTAATAGGAAAGTGGGGTAATTATATATATATTATATTTAAATGAAGAATTTGTCTATTTATTAACTTTAAATCTAGTGACGTCAAAAAAAAAAGATATGTGATATATAAATTGGGGTCTTTCTCAAACATAAAAAACATGATTACAATATTTGGGTTCACGAACAACATTTACTTTTTACTACAATCATATCGGGGTAAAATTAAAAACAACAACAACCATAATATTAAAACAACAAAAATTGAACATGGGACTCTTAGGACCAATGGGTCATGTTGTAAAAATATACCTTTAATGTTTAAGTAATTTTATTGAACAAGCAACCAATTTATAAACAATTGGAAATCCTTAAATATATATTCTGTACTCCTATATAGGCAATTTCCTCAATGAGGTTGGTCGTTGGACACTAAAATAATTAATACTAAGTAAGGTCCTTGCTTTCGTCAAAGTCGTTACTTTGGCAAAAAAAAAGATTTTCATTCTAAATTCAATGTTGAAACAGAAATAAAACATATACAAGAAAAAGTCTAATGTCATTGAATTAAGCTAAAATTATTATTAATCTTTGAACTTGGAGCAATAAATGTTAAACGTTGAATGAAGTCTGGTTAAAATTGTAGTATAAAAGAAAAGGATGAATCACAATTAAAGTTCGGGTTTATATAACATCATGTTAATGGTGTCTTGCATGTAGTCTTAGGCGTCGAGGATGTTAGATGTTAGTTGATCAGACAGTCTCATTTATAAGTCCTAGTGCTTTTCTGGAGCCCTTACCATCCCCTCCCCTCACCCTATATCCCAGGGTTCAAATTAAAATTAAATAAGTACAGAATTATAGTAATTTAACATGTCCCTTTACTTTACTTATACATTTCCATTTTCTACCACACTGGTAATTAGTTATATCTATAAATTTTGAAATATTTAAGCTTATTTTTTAACTATCATTTAGAAATTTCCATTTTTAAGACTTATTTGGTTATTTGGAGCTGTCCTCCTAAACGAGTGTCGAATTTAAATTTTCTAGCACACATTAAAGGTTTTTATTCTGTTAATATCCCATTCCCTATGTCCCATGCTACCACTTTTTTAAACAAAAATGCTCATACTTTTATAATTATTTGGATTGATCCCATTGGTTGTCTGAAAAATGTCAATATTCTATCACCCTGGAAAGTATTTATTTATATTAGTTAGGGTAGTCTTGAGCACACATTTTTACCAACGATCCTCGGGAACCATCGTGGGGATGCCGTAAATAAATTAATTTCATATTAGTGTTCTGCGACCCGATAAACCTCCATATCCCTTTTTTCTCCTTTAGACCGCTTTCAGCAATTAAATTTAAATACTCAAAACATTTCTCACCCAGTACTATGAAGAAAGATTCATTTTAAATTTCAAGGCTCTATGTCCACTAGTTTTAAAAGATGCATGGTCTATGAATTTTGAAATTTTTCAACCCGATTTTCATCTCTTACAGGTTGATGAATTTCACAAAATTCGGTCCTATTTCTGGTATAGAACCATAAAGAAACCTATACTAAAAATTTCAAATATCCATGTTTGAAACCATTAATCTCTTCTAACAAAACCACTAACTCCCCCACATCATTTATTGTCTCTACAGGCATAATTGGCCTTGTAGTTTGGAAATTTAAGCAATAATGTATTATTCCTGTTAACCCACTCTAATGTTAATATCATTAAATCAATACTGAGTTTAATATATAAGAGAAAAACTAATAAATCCTCAAATTTGTATTCTATACTTCTAATATTTAGATATATTATTTTTAAATAACAGTTAAAATGGACTTTTTGGCAGAAATTAATTGTATATAAATGTTTTAAATATATGATTATCCTATGATATTAGTGTTGGTATCCACTAAGTCATAAATAATATTTTAATAAAGTTGAAACTACAAACAAATTTATAAGATGTATAGTATTAACTTGTTTCCATATTATTAAGGTTAATAACTAGCCTCAATAAATAAATGGTATGGTGCACCACACAGATTTTCTCTCTACTTGGTCTAAAAATGGAAACATTTACTTAAAACTTGTAAGATTTGTGAAAGCAGATAATATACATTTTTTCAGAAACAAGATGGAAAAAAATAGCATCACATTCCACAAAGTGGCATAAATGAAAGAAACGTATTGTTTAATATTCATATTTTACAGATTTTACCTATTTTTAATCAAAAAGCATAATATTAAACTCCCGTTTTCCGAGACATAAATTATATTTTTTTTTACCAATAGTTCGGAAGTTAGGGACCATTCAAGAATTACGTTATGATTTTTTTGGGGTAGGGGTGATCCGTAATTTCTTTCGTTTTCTAGCAGAGGGGAGGGAGGCAGAAGTCTAAAAAAACACTTCTATATATGCGCGGTCAAAAATATTTCACCTAGCGATGACAGATGGCGCTGAAGTATAGCCTACAGACCCATACAGCTATACATAACTATAAAATGTCATTTATTTATGATGTGCTACACCTAATTTTACTGCGATAAGTATTCTATCATTTCAAATCACCAATACTTTCGTCTAAAATAATATACTTTACCAAATCGTAAGAAAATTATGTAAAAATCAGTAAGTAGGGAGATTTGGAGGCAAGGGGGATTGATATAATGAATAAAAATCCTAAACTTATTTATGGAGAACCTCCTATTGGTTTTATAAACATATATTTCAATTAAAGTGTTTTTTAATTCCAATTTTGTTACAACCTTAAAATAATGAGTAATTTAGTGTCTCAAATATATGCAAAGATATGATAAAAATTGGCAATATGTTCTTATGTAAATTACTCTTAAAATTATGTCCATGGGACGATTATAACGGCCATTTGTTTATAATGATAAACAATGCCCAGATACGAAATTTAATAAAAATTGCTACCGTAAATTAAGGATTTCGAGAAGGATTGTTTTATCTCTTTCTTATCTTTAGCAAACTACCCTCAATTTTAGTGTCAGATATCTAACTCCTAAAACTCCTCTAGGGAACCTTATATAAACCATATATACTAAGTTTTAGCCTCATCAGTAAAATGATGTCGGCTCTATGCCTAGATATAGACACACAACAAAAGGCATCGCAAATAACACCTTTATGTTTCGAGATGTTGACATTTATCATATTTGGACTTTTTTTTACGAGCAAAGTACTTTTCTTTTCAAAGTGTCGAGAGAAAGTAAAAATTGTTTATTTACGTAAAGATGAACACAAACATAGTCTTATACGCTTCAATGGAGCAAGCACATTTCTAGACATTCTTAAAACTACTTTCAAATAAAATCAAGTAAAATAATCACAATTTAAGAAGCCAAAAGTAGTAAATATTACATTGGCTGCTTATTTAAGTTTTTGAGTTCATAAAGCCATAATGTCCCATTATTTAGATGTTGTATTTGATTTTAACCTATCAACTATAGTTACACAGTCTTATGAAGTGTTTAGCTAGATACCGGTACATATTTGAACTTTTACACACTTAAACAACTTAAGTGTTTTATTGAAACATAACTATTATCAAAAACTACTATTTAAAAGCCAAAGTTGTTAACCTTAAACTTAAGCCAAACCTCGCTGTTGTGTTTTTTGTAAAACAATCATAAATATTCAACATTAAAACTACTTATAAAGCATTACATTATTTAAACGTTTCAAAATGGAACATGCTAAAAATATTACTTTAGAGACAAGAGTCTAGATTCTTAAATTATGTCAAAATACAGTTAATTTATTACATTTAATTGGGATCATATCCCTAAACATTAAATATTCTCCTTTGCAGTCCACAACAAGTGATTGTGGATTCTAGCTTTAAGAAGGGGCTTTGAGCAAAATAGCATTTTCTTTTTGCATTGTTTAAGCCAATGTGTGTATATTATCCTTATTTTCCTCAATGCCTTTCCTAACATTATATGTACAATACCTTCTTTTTGTTAAACATAAGTAAATTGCTCAATAAATGTTTCTAGAATATGTGTGTACATATCTGTAGGGGATTTAAGATTCCCTAAGTCATCATGCCCTTTATTGAGATATGCTCTATGAAAAATTAGATGATCATGTCAAGACTCCATGTTGATGACCTGGTGGTCTAGGGGTAAGGTGTCAGACCTCTATGCTGAGGGTCCGGGGTTCAATTCTCGGTCTCAGTAAAGATTTATCTGATTGACAAACCCTTCCTCTACCTCTGACAAGACGTGTATTAATCACAACTTGGGAATGTGAGGAATGCTAAGCCTCCACCATGGTTCGTATTAAACGTTAAACTGTAGGTTCTCCATTTAAACACACAACCCCCCTACCATTACACATTAGAGTAAATGCGTCTAATCCGAAGGGTAGTAAGACGAGCTGCTAATAATAATAATACTCCATCTTGTTATCACACTTTGTTAATGTATTCATGCAGAGTTTACATGGAAATTTCCGTTCTATCTTTTATGCAAGCTAGCCAGCAACATATTTAAAAGATAGAACGGTAAAACACATAATTATCTAATCTTAATTAGTGATAAAAAAATTTAAAATTGTATTTGTATTTGTATTTTCTTACTCATTAGTTACTACAGTAGTCCCATGGCTTCTTTGGTGCTGACTGACAGCTTTAAAAAGTTACCAGACCAAATAACGTATCCTTACGCCAAACCAAATGATATGCAAACACATGTGTTTAGCATCTGTCACTTCTGACGGTCAAAATTTAGGTATATTCCTAAATGTTGATTGTCAGAAGTGAGCTGTGAGCTGTCAGTCAGCACCAAAGAAGCCATGGGGCTATTGTATTTAAAATACCATTCATTTAATAACAGAATATGTGAAATAGTAATTTATACAAACTACTTTTTTTTAAGATGTGTCTACGTTACCTAAGGGGGCGAGCATTATTATTGGAGCATTTGCCTTACATAGAGACCCTGAGTATTTCCCGGATCCGGAGAAATTTGATCCGGACCGCTTTTCTCCTGAAAACTCTCAGGGTAGACACCCTTACCGGTACATTCCTTTACGCCGGGTCCAGGAACTGTATAGGTAAGAATTTTACAACATTAAAATTTATAGTATGTATTATATTTCACTCAAATTATGTTTAAACTTGGTAGCATAAAGGGCTTAAGAGTATATTGGTAATCTTTATTCTGAACACAGCTTAATGCTTCTATTTTATTGAGTTTTAAACAATTTCATTAGTTTTAATCAAATAGCATAAAGTGTAATTAATAGTGTATATGTGTATAACCAGAACGGGTAGTAAGACGCGGCTCTAATAATAATAATAATAATAATAATAATAATAATAATAATAATAATAATAATAGTGTATAGTGAAAACTTCAATTAACTCAAATGAAGTCTATATTTTTAATATATTAAATTAGATTTCATAGTATCATATACACTTTACAAATCTATAAATCAAATCTGTGAGACTACATATATTGGTGTTTCCATAGAATAAACATTATACAAACACAAATTATTTCATTGTTATCTCCATACTATGTTATTAAAACTTTTATTTGCTAAACACTAGTTAAGAACTAGTCAGGTTATTGATTTTTTCTTCGCTATTTTTTGAATGTTCTGAAAAATTTTACTCGATTACTTATTAACCATATTGGATTAAACTAAAAATTGTTATTCGCATGCTTTAAGGCCAAAGATTTGCCATGCTAGACATGAAATCAACAGTATCCAAAGAACTGAGGACTTTCAAACTTCTACCAGGCAGCTCAACAAACACTATGGAGGAACTAACCACAGAGTTGGTGCTGAAGAACATAAAAGCTTTTGTCAATAGGAAAGTTTAGAAAACGCTATGTTCATAAGAAAGAACACATTATGTTTTGAATAAAATAAGCTTAAAGAAACCTTTATACCCTTTACTAACTTATGATTTGAAACTAAAATTCTCCAGTAAGTTTGTATTATAACCAGTTATTTGTATTAAAATACATCCTTTTTTTTAATAATACGAAAACAATTTGAGATACATTTATGTATTTATTACTTTTAATGTAACAGAAACTTTTCTATTTATGCTTTTTTTGGTGTTAAAAGATAAACATATTTTGTTAATATGTGTGTTTATTCTTAAAAATGTTCTTAATTATTATAAAAACTTAATTAAAATTATTTTTATAAACTAGCAATATTATTATAAATTAAAATTATTTAATTTATACTTGAAGGAGTCATAAATAATATATCAAACTCCAGTTCCCCTTGTCTTCCAACCAAAGGCCATGAAGCCATCCTTGTATATATTTTCCTATTTATAAAACTATTTTCTAAATAAACACTAAAGAACATTGTCAAAGCAGAAGGTTGTTCACTAATTGATCAATTAATTTATTTTTATGTATTTCAAATTTCCATGCTCAGACGTACGAAAAAACTAGAGAAACTTATCGTCGTACTGGCAACATTTCACGAAACGCAGCGTTGTTTGTACTTAGGGTGTTTCTTCCCTAGTAGGTTTTAGATCTCCCTCCAAGCAGATATGGACAAGTCCACTAAAAATCTACCGTTTTCCTTTCTACCAAAATACATAATTTATGATAGTAATAATAATATTATGGTATCTAAGCTAAATTATTCTTAGGCAAGTTTGTGGAAAGATTAGTCAGTACTGATGCACCGCTTCCCAGGGGACGCCCGAGTGTACTAATGTACCGTTGCGTTGCCCAGGGGATGCCCGAGTGTACTAATGTTCCAACCTTTCCATCGAGTCTCTTTCCATGTCCCGATGAGATGAGAGGACGATGTTAGTGAATTGGACGGGGTGGAGCCAATGAAGATCTTAACCTAACTTAAGCCTAATTAACCACACTTTGGTGACCATGGGGATTATTCTTCTTTCAAGAAATATCCCCGGTACCAGCCAGGAATCGAGCCTGTGACCTCTAGGTCAGCAACCAGATCCTCTGACCACTATTCCACAAGACCGGTTATTACAACATAATTATGACATTATCGTGCATGCGGCGCAAAATTGCCCAGATATTGAATTATTTCTCCAGAGAAGGACACCAAGTCACGTGATTAGCTGCTGACCCTGACAGGAGAGATTGTTTAATGTTGTTAAATAGTTTAATTGGACAGTCAGTCTATCGTTGGCAGAGTAAAATGAGCTGTCAGTCACCTTCTAGTTTCACGTGTGACTTCACCACTTTATCGTAATTGTAAGTTATTTTCTTATTTTAACAATACCGCCGGATCGCTTTAAGAAATCTGGCACGGGTCAACCAAAAGAGAATGTCAGCAGAACATAATCAAATGGATATCCGGGAGAAACACTAATTTGGTCGATACAAACTTTTCTAAGTTAATTTTTTTTAACCCCGCTTCATACTACCTTTCTGTTTATGCACCTAAGTAGGGTACAAAGGGGCTTCACAAGGCGGAATTAGGGGGTGTTTGGGGGTGGGGGTGGGTGGGGGAGGCGATGTGCGGACGCATGATATATGTGTGTGTGTGTGTCTCTCTCTCAGGGTAGAAAGGGGCTCTACAGGGCGGCGGCATCTCAGGGGGGTTGCGGGGTGGGAAGGGTAGGGTGGAGGAGAGTAGCGGGGTGTATCGATGTTTTTTTCTTATAGCCCTTTAAATGTGCATGGTGTTTTCAGGGCAGTGGTATCTCCGGGGGTGTGTGTGTGTGTGGAGGGAGTATCAAAGCTCCGAGGGGGTGGGGGAGGCGCGAGAGGTGTTGTCTCTCTAATCTTTTCGGTCTCCGAGGGGTGGGCGGCCACGCGAGTTATGTAATGGATGGTTCAGAAGGGTGGAAGAAAGAGAGAGCGAGCGCTGTGGAGAAATTTATTGATCCTGTGTGTTTCTCTCCCGGACCCTCCTGAAGCAGGTGCTGATGGACAGCCGTGGGAATCTCGATACTGGACGTTAACATCTGCGCTTTTGGTGTTCGACTTCCGCTCACGACGTGGGTTTCAAACTTAGCAGTGATACATTTTAGAGTGATCTGTATACATTATAAATCTTTTCCTCTCAGAATATAATCTTAAAAAGGATACCCTTCTATCTCTATGTATTTCTCTCTCTCTCTTACAAGGGAACTTAGGAATTAAAGTTAAAACTATACATAAATATATTCTGTACAGTGGGTATCATTATAAAAATCTCTTCCTCTATCCCTTTTTCCTTAACTGTAATAATCTTAAAAGAATATCTCTTCCCAGGGTTGTAATACTTTTTTTTTACTTTCTTTTTCTCTGAGGAAGGGCTTATATCCCTTGATCTTAATCGTGTTGGTGAACGGCTCTCCAGACAAGGGCTTCAGTAATAAACTTTAGAACTTAGGTTGTGGGAACAGTAATAATCTTTTCCCTCTTCCGTAAGTGAACATCTGCGCGAGATGAACTATGAACTTTCCAAGTTCACCCTGAGAAGATTACTTGACGATCTGACCCAGCCAGAGTCACTTGCCCAGTAGAGGGCGTGGCTTGAAATCCTCCCCCCTCGTCCCTATATATAGAGCTAACCCTTCTAGATGAAATCATTAGCTACCATCCACAATGTCTAGCGAATACGCGGCAGTATTATTAAGCATGGTAGGGTCGAGCGAAAGTTGACAGATTTAGAGGTTGGTCGTGGCTACCGCGTAACAAGTATAAAAGCGTTGACTACACGCTTTGGCCGGCGAGTCCTCACAGTATTAGACGGGAAGTATAATGTGTGGTTGCCCAACCGTTTCTCACTGCTTACCGACGCGCAGCTAGAAGACATCTCCAAGGCCGAGCTGCTGCTCGTATACAAGGGTATCTCCAAGCTTAGCAAGACGGCCATCTTAAACTGTGAAAGTAAGTGTACATTCAAATTTTTGTGTGTGTCATTTTACCCTACACCAAATGTTATACCTACTCTTCATTTTAAAAGTTCATATGTCGTTTACCATCCGTAGTTATCAAGATTTACGGTTTAAACTTCTCTAGCGTCAAATTATTATTTTTTAATGTTTTCAGTGTGTTTTAAGAATATCTACTTTTCTTTTTTAAATGTCCTTAGTTATAAAGCGTTTTCAGTTTAAACCTCTTTAGCACCGAATTAATATTTTAAGAATACCTATTCTTCTTTTTTAAAATGTTCTTATTACGTTAGTTAGTAAGCTTTACGGTTTTTACTTCTCTAGCATCGTTTTAGTTATACGAACTAAATGCTATGATGTTTTACGGTTTAAACTTCTCTAACAGCATTTTTTAATTTTATAGTTTTTAAGAATATCTACTCCTCTTTTTTTAAATGTCCTTATAACGTTAACAAGCCTTAGTTATTAAGCTTTACGGCTTAAAAAAAATCTCTAGCATATTAGAAATGCTCGCGTGCTGGTAAAGTTATGGAATTAAATGTTCAATTATGTTTTTCTCTTGTATAAAAATACAATTAAGGCTTTTCGGTTCGAACCATTTCAATATTCGAATTGTGAGCTAGAATATTAGTGCTTAAAAATCATGTCGTTTAGTTATACGAACTAAATACTATGAAGCTTTACGGTTTAAACTTCTCTAGCACCTTTTTTTTAATGTTATAGTTTTTAAGAATATTTACTCTTCATTTTTTTTAAATGTCCTTATATCGTTTACCATCCTTACGGTTTAAAAAATGCTTTCACGCTGGAAACGTTATGGAATTAAATGTTTAATTAATTTTTTCTCTTGTATAAAAATGCAATTTAGGTTTTTTCGGTTCGAACCACTACAATATTCGAATTGTGTACTAAGATATTATTGCTTAAAAAAATCTATAAGAGTCAAATATGAATTAAATGTAAAATTATTATTTTTTAAACATTTAAGGCTTTACAATAATTGAATTTTCCACGAGTTAAGACATTAGCTTTTTACTTCAATGTCTGTATATCATAGCTTCATGATTCACTCTCTGTAAAAAAACAATACTAACTAGGCGCTCCTGTTTTCTTTTATAGCTGTCTCAGAGTCACACGATGAGATCCTAGAGCAAGCCGTGGAGAAATGAAGAGAATAAGGCAGGGAGGGTAGTGCCTGTTTAGAGCATAGTGCGACCTTAGAAACATGTCAGGACCTCTAGGAAAACGAGCTCGCCTGTCATCTCCTATCATCGTATCTTGACAGACTAACGGGAATAAGGTGTATACCCTCGATAAATTAACCTCTAATGAACAACTTTTAATTAATTACCTGAGACATGATATCGCTCCTCAGGTATATAATGCTTACATAGAACATATACCCGGGCAGATTAAGACTTCGAGCGTACTGATATTCGGACAGGACGATATAGACGTACAGATCCAAAGACTTATGACTCAGTCACGAAACTTAGGTATAGGATTTACACAGTTTAGGATTTACCTGGAACCGCTAAGACTATCTATAAAACTTATAGAACATGCGTACACCCGACGTATAAAGACGTATTCTATTACCAATGAACTACCCTATAAGGATCCCGTACAGTTTCTCGTTGCGTGAGGTAGTATTTACGTAAAAACGGTAGAAGAATCAATTGTAATAACGCGATAAAGGTAAATTGTACCCTCATCTGTGAGTTTCGGCATCCTACCAAAGGTAGATTTGAAAAAGGTTATTTCAACTCGACTCTATGTGATATATTTACCTCGATAAACTTGGAGGAGATATTAGAAAATAACGTGATATTCCCACTCCTTGCTCAGATTGAGGCCTTTCGTTTCTAGAGACTCGGGTTGGATATATGACGGCACGTTGGAAATGAGAATAAATTTCTCTAAAAACTCTGCTTTCTCGATCGGAGCTCGTGTTCAAATCCCTGAAATTATAGCCAAACATAGAGCGTTGATAACTGTACAATCTGAAGAAGGACTTTGCTCCCCCGTATCCGTATTGACGTGCCTCTTTGAACCGACGGGAAAAGCGCAACGTTTATCGTCGTATCCTAATTTTCGAGACGTTCTGAATCTAGATGGAATCCCACTCCCATTCGAAATGAGGTATATCGAACGCTTCGAAATGCTTAACGGTATATCCGTTATATGTGTACACCGCAAAACATGATGGGAGTGACTCTTATATTGACACTGCCGACAAGTCTAAAACACTAGTGATTGTTCCCGTGCACATCAGTGGTAAAGAACGTGCCAGACATGTTCATTTATTCATGATAAGAATGCACGAAACGGAAACATATCATTTCAGCGGAATCAAAAATCTTTTTCGGTTAATAAACCCTCAACTAAGGTTAACGTCTAACAAAGGACGTAGGTACTTTTGCGATCGATATCTGACCGCTTTTCTGACCGAAAACAAACTTGCAAAACATAAAGATACGTGTATAAAATTTGGCGCGGTAAGGAGTACATTCCCTCAAGGAGAGGAAAAATTCCTTACGTTCTCTCAGTATAAGCAGCAGGAGAAAACGGGATTTATCGTATATGCGGGCCTGGAGAGCTTACTCGTGCCGATTGAGAGGAGCGATCCCAACCCGAAATTTTCTCATACATGTGACTTTTTATGTTGATATGTCCGTTAAATATAATTTTTGACGATAGTCTCTAAGAGTACCGACGCTTCACGGGAAAAGATTGTACAGATCAATTTTTCGAGGCGCTCGTAGATACGGCAAAGCGTGTACCAGAGTACTATAGTACTATCGTTTCGATGACGCCACTAACGCCTGCTCAAAGAGATGCTCATAATACGGCCTCTCATTGTCATATATGTGAAAAGCATTACAAGAATGATGATATTAGAGTTATGAATCATTGTCACTTGACAGGATTTTATCACGGGAGTGGTCACGCGGCATGCAATAATAATTACAAGAACCCGAGCTATCTGAGCGTAGTAATCAATAACGCGCGTTGCTACGACAGTTTTTTCCTTCTTGAATCACTTGTTGAACGTAGAGAGACTGATCCGTTCACGGGAGAGAGCGTTATCGTCAATCCGGGAAAAGTCAAGGTTATTGGAGAGACTATGATTAGATTCAAAGTAATCATGAAATATATTTGGCGCGGGTTTCGAGGGATCACGATTAAAAGTATAGATAGTTTCAGCTTTCTATGTACGTCCCTAGAGAAATGCCTATCTTACCTCAAACCCGACCGACTTAAAATCACCCGTAAGTGTCATCCTGAGGATGAACGATTTAAACTAGTCACTCGTAAAGGGGTGTTCCCCTATGACTATATAGATTAATTCGAGCGACTTAACGAGACTCAGTTACCGGACAAGGATAAATTTTACAACGCGCTCACATATCCATATTTCTCAGGAAGGCTATGATCATACCCGCGAGGTTTGGCGAATATTTGAATGTAAGTATCTTTGGGACTACTCGAACCTCTACCTGTATATGGACGTAACGCTACTGGCCGACGTCTTTGAGAACTTTCGCGATCTCTGCATGAAGACGTATAGACTCGATCCCGGATGGTCTATTACGGTTCCTAGTCTTGCGTACCAAGCTCTATTGAGAATAACCCGGGTACGGCTCGAATTAATCGATGATGTAGACATACATCAATACATCGAGGGAGCTATCTGAGGAGGGGTATGTTTTGTGGCTAATCGTCACTCTGAGGCGAATAATCGGTATATGGACTCATTCGACCGTTCCAAGCCAGAGTCTTACCTTGTTTATCTAGACATGAATGGACTTTATTCATTTAGTATGTTGTCCTCACTACCGTATGAAGGGTTCAGATGGCTCGAAGAGGATGAAATTGGTCGATTGGATGTGCGAAAAGTAGAGGATGATGTGGAGACGGGGTATATCTTGCAGATAGATCTCGAATATCAGCGAGATGTACGAGATGCTCATTCCGACCTGCCGTTCTGTCCAGAGAAAGGCATTCCACCCGTAGGGAAACACGAGAAATTGTTAACGACTTTAGCCGATAAGACTAGGTATGTCATTCACTACCGTCATCTAAAGCTATGTTTGGCGAACGGATTGAAACTAGCAAGAGTCCACCGGGTTCTCAGTTTCAAGAAATCCCCAAGGATGGCTCCATATGTCAAGCTGAACGTGGAAATGAGGAGTAAGGCGAGCAATCAGTTTGAAAACATGTTTTTCAAACTGATGAACAATGCCGCATTCGGTCGTCTTATATCTAACAAGAGGACCTACCGTACGATAAAGATAGCCACCAGGTGGGGAGGGAAATTTGGAGTGGGTAACCTCATAGCCAGCCACAACTTTAAAAACCGTACGATCGTGTCGGAAAACCTGGTCATCATCGAGATGGAACCGCAAGAGATTTACTTTGATATGCCGATTTATGCAGGATTCGCCATTTTGGAAATATCGAAGGTAGTCATGTACGGTCTACATTACCAGGTTATGGTTCCCGCCTTCCCGACAGTCACGTTAAAACTCCAATACACGGATACGGACTCACTTCTCTACACCATGACTTTTGAGGATGCGTACCGCCGACTTATCCCGCTAGCTAACGACTACCTGGACACCTTCGCCTACAGACAAGATATTGTTTATGGGATGCCTGTAGTAAATAAAGGGGTGCTCGGTAAACTAAAAGACGAGACTCGAGGTCGGATCATCACCGAGTTCATAGGTTTACGTCCTAAACTCTATTCATTCACGGTAAAAGATGGCGAGCCACTCAAGGCTAAAGTGGTCAAGAGTAGCGCGTTAAGAACGCTTTTGTTAGAGGACTATCGCAATTGTCTGACCGATGAGAGGATAGTCATGAGAGAGGCTCGTTCAATAAGAGCTGTAGGATTCAAACTTTACACTCAAAAATTCAATCGGGTCACCCTAAGCTCTATCGACGATAAAAGATGTATAGTTCCTGGTACGGTCAATATTCTACCATGGTACCATCACTCTATAAGCGAGCGTCCATCTACTTCCTCCCAAGAGGCTCTGATAAATAATGAGCCGTCGTCTCTATAGTGTAAATGTTAGTGCTTCTAAAATATATGAGTGAATAATGTATATTCAAGTTCTACATCTTTATCACTATAGTACCCGGTACGGTCAATATTCTATCATGGTACCATTACTCTATAAGTGAGCAGGCATCTACTTCCTCCCAAGAGGCACTGATCGATACTGACCTGTCGTCTCTATAATGTAAGTGATTAAGAAAATATTAATATCGATGTATATTCATGATTAAGAGAAAAAAACAAAATGTCAAGAACAATACCTTTATCACTATTGTTTAAAGAAAAAAACGTTAGTGCTTCAAAAAGACTTGAGAAAATATTTATTTTGTAGCACATATTCATGTTCTGTAACTGAAGAAGAAAATACTAATTTAGTATGTATCTGTCTAAAAATAGTATATCATTATATTCATTAAATTGAGTTATTATAACGATATTGGTTTTTTTTGTTTTTTCCCTCCCCTTCCTCCATCACCATCCCCATTGATACACCCTAAGACTTATATTCTAATTGATTAAATACATTTTTTTTTTCAAGAATTAAAGTTTTATAGATTCTTAGACTTATACATCTCTATCTAAAGAATACAAACAATGTAATAATCATTAATTCTTTTTATTTAAAAAAAGTTTGTTACATTCTTAGACTTATACATTTATTTCTAAAGATTCCTAGACTTATACCCTAATTGATTAAATACATTTATTTCCAAGAATAAAAATAATGTTTTATAGATTCATAGAAATATAAAAAAGAAAAAAGTCTTATACATTTATTTCCAAAGATTCCTAGACTTATACTCTACTTGATTAAATACATTTATTTACAAGAATAAAAAAAAGTTTTATAGATTCATAGACTTTTACAAAGAAAAAAGTAATAATCGTTAATTCTCTTTATTTAATAAAGTTTGTTACATTATACAAAGAAAAAGTAATAATCGTTAATTCTTACATCCCTTCCTAAAGAATGAAAAGAAAAAAGGTAATAATCGTTATTAATTATTTTATTTAAAAAAGTTTGTCGCATTTTTTTCTTATACATTTATATACTCCAATTGATTAAATACATCTTATTCTAGAGAAAAACAAAGTAATAATCTTTAATACAATACAAGTATCCAAGAAGGATAAATGAAAAAAGTTTGATACATTCTTATACTTATATATACTTATTGTCTAATTGATTAACAAGCTAGTGGGTATTCAAGAAAAATCGATGAAAAAAGTTAATAAAAAACCTTTTTTCTGACGCTCGTTCAAGAGTTTAGACAATTATACTGTGAATTCCTTCAACTCGTCTCGTATCTTCTTCTTCTTCGTAGGCTCCTCGATCGCTTCCTCAGAAGTTTTATTCTTCTTCCCGAGCGTACGTTTATAAGCGTCAGTAGTTTTCTTCTTCCGTCTGACCGTGTCAACCTCGTCTTGAGCACAGAAACATGATAACTTATCGAAATCGATGAACTCTTTTTACTCGTTTATCAAGGCTATCATATGAAGCAATGCTGGAATAACCGAACTCGTATCGTTCCGCATCGCACTCTTGGTCAGATCGCAAAAGTTTTGTCCGATCAGACTTAAAATTCTTAAACCATTCGTGGAGTAGTCGGGCATTTTCTGTGGCGCACGATTAGACAGTACTGGAATGAGTGGAGCACTTGTTTACGTTGTACAGATTTTTAAGCTTACTCAGAGAAGGGCAACCGAGATGGCCTAGCTCGTAAAAGTCGTACTTGTCACAATCGACGCCGATGACACTCTGTAGTCAAGTAATCTTCTCAATTCCTTTAATATAGATTGCTAGTCGTGATGTGTACCGCTCTAAATGAGAAATTATGATAGAACGAAGATTCGAGTACTGTACTTCTCCGCCGTACCAATATAATCCATGATAATAGTCGGTCGCCCAATCTACATTCCTCCTGCTCGATGCGGAGAGGTTGTCGATCTTGAACGGAGGAAGAAACTCGTAGTTGGCTTCGTGAAAATGTTCGAAATGTATAACGCTCACCTCCTTGAATATGAATATTCTCTTATCAATCGAGTATCCTTGCACGTCAATCAACATATTGATCAAGACGAGAACGATGATGCCTCATTTATGATGTCATCTTGCTAACGTCACTGCTTGAAGGGTTATAGTGGACCACTCTATCGTGTATGATGAGACAAAACGCCTTGGTATTTACTGGGATATTTTCCTCCGTCTCGAACTTTATACGACACGTCACCATACCATCCTTGAGAGTATCTTCCTGCCGGCTGGTATAGAACATGACGATGGGTGCGTGAGACTTGAAATGAGAAGGGTCAAGTAAAGGTAAAGAGGTGCTCGCTCCGTAGTACGAAGTCTGGAAATTAGCATAGTCTTCGTATAATTTCGAGAAGGAATCTTGTCTAAAGTCCGAGTTCATATCCTCATAAGGGTACATGATAGAATTTAGATAGAGTTTAGCATTACGTAAATTACAATGATCGAAAATACTTCTATCTNTAAGCCCCGCTAGCGAGACTACATTCTACGCGGATCACATTCACGTGAAGAATATTCACGGTATTGGTAGATATGTGTGTCTTCCCTGCAGGAAGTATGTCCGAGTCGATTCCTAGCAAGGATGCAAAAGTACCAGGTCGGGTAAAGTCAATAGGCTTATTGCAAGTGATATAGATCTTTAAAGTGCTAGGGTCACCGATAATCGAGAGCTTTACGTTACTCAAGACTTCTCTTCGCAAGAATCGGTCCAACGCCACAAGTTCATATGTGCCCGGAGGGACGGTATACTCTTTACCGTCACAATAAAATTTATTATTACGTTCGTCGATGTTCGGTATGGTATTGAACGACGCCAGATTGATCAGTCCGATGAACCATTCTTCTTCGCGATTCTCTTCTCTGAGCAGGATATTCGGGAAGTAGTTCTCCGTCAGATTCGAACTCTGACCCGTTAGTGTAAGTGTCATAGACATATTTACTAAGATCGAACGTCAGCGCGAGTATTTAAGGGAAGATAAACAAAGATGGCCGCATAAAACGCTTCCGTACTCTTGATACCGTGTATGATTATAGGTGATAGGTATTCCTCCCCGATATCTAACAAGTTCGAGTGGCGGTCTTAGATCACCGAAACTATCTAAGTAATCCGCCCGCTTGCCGTTTTTCTTATACGCTACACAATGCGTACCCTTACCACTATCATTATCAAGATTGATGATGGCGCTCTCTATCTTCCAAGGGGGGCTGCTAAGTAAAGCATCCCTCGCAAATACTCCCTTAAAGAAGGGGATTTTTAACTTGCTAGCGTACTTGCGCAGATCTGTTTAAGTAAGGGAACGTTTAGGTAGTCATTTTTTTTCGAGTAAGGTTCTAGATACATCCCTTTCCCCATGGCGATAGCCTCGAGCGTACGATTATGTCTCTGAGCCTCGTTCAATTGTTTCGTATTCGCCTTCTCATTTTGTACAGCCTTCGTGATTCCCGCAGCTTCTCCGGCGACGGCTCCAAGCGCGGCGATCAGAGGTAGTATAGGTAGAATTCCACCCTTCTTCTTAGGGCGCGTAGTAGTAGCACTCCGTTGACGACGTCGAACTTTCTTCTTTAGACCGGAACCCATCTTGACTTTAGCTTTCATCGTGTTGGCGATAGTCCACGCGGCTGCTTTCTCTCTCAACTTCGAGTCATGTGCTAGTAATCTTTTCCACGATTTCTCGATAAGTTCACGATCTGCGGTATTGACGTCCTGCAAGATCTTTCACCTTGGAGTAGGCGATATCGTGTTCTTTACAGTATCGATCTAACTCGTTTATTCCGGGATCACCCCGTTTAAATCATTTTTCCAACTTTGTTCCCGGTCCACACTACTGGTATCCGGGTATATGTGCCTCAAACGGAAGATTATTGATTATCTTATCCAACAATCCACCCCCTCTTCATCCCCTCATGTCACGTACGGATTCGTATTTATATAGGTGCGTACATTATATAGATGAACTAGTCAGCATGCGGCTAGAGAAACAGACAGACTCTTTAACTGTACGCAACAACGATCACGATGCGGGTATAGCTTTACCTCAGCGACACGGTACGTTGTTGCCTGATACTATCCGTTGCATCATCTGCGGACCTTCGAATTGCGGAAAAACCAACTCTTATGATCAGTCTGTTGGAGGAACATAACGGTCTACGCTTCAAGAACGTGTACGTTTACTCTAAATCGTTATACCAGCCCAAGTATCATCGTTTATCAAAGGTTCTCTCGCTCGTTGAAGGCAGGGGCTATTTCCCTTATTCTGACAATGAGGAAATTATCCCCCCCTCCGTGGCCAAACCTGACTCTGTATTCATTTTTGACGACGTCGCTTGCGATAAACAGTTTAATATATAGGCTTATTTCAGTATGGGCAGACACAAGGCTATGGACTGTTTTTATCTCTGCCAGACGTACTCGCGCATCCCGAAACAGATGTTGAGAGATAACACCAATTTTCTCATCCTATTTAGGATGGACGATACGAACCTGAGACACGTATACGACGATCACGTGAACACGGATATGACATTCCAACAATTTAAGGAGGTGTGCCCACTATGTTGGAAAAAACACAAGTACGATTTTCTTGTGTTGAGCAAAGAACATGAGATTGATAAAGGGCGATATCGCTACGGGTTTGATACCTTTATCTTGCACGATTGACATGAACGCGTATTCAGTGTGTGATAAGACATCATGTCGTTCATATCTAAATTTGGTCATAGTCTCTACAAATATAGATCTCTCGTTGAGATGGAAGGAAATCTGACTCTAAACTCTTAAGGGTATTACGACGCTAGATCGAAGAGGATCGTCAGCGTTGAGACGCCCATCGCATCTAAGGATGTCTGTAACAAGTCTTACGTCGATAGGATGGATGCGAGACATAGTAACGAGCAGATACTCGCCCTCAACGCGGTCATGGACGTCATCAAAGGACAGATGGAATCGTTGATCAAGAATTTGGAGAATGATCGAATAAAATACGACAACTTCGAGAAGAGTAAACGTCAAGGGATGGAGGAGGTGTGGAAACTGCCTCGTCATCATGAAGATCGTCTCAACGAAAATAAAAGGGCGCTTGACGCTTTAGGTCCAAAGCTGCTAAGCCTAGAGGAATATTTCGCGATACAACGGACCATTTACACCGAATTGAACGATATGATAGCGAGAGGTATACTATCCGTAATGGAGGCAGATAACGATCAGCTTTACGATACGGGTGGCCTAGTTTTACGAAACATAGGTACGCCCTCATTACCTTCAGACGCCGTGCCTAAAGCTTATGTAGACTCTACGGTTAATCGCGGTTTCATCTACATCTACTTGGATTCAAAACCTATGAGGTAGGNTTAAAACTACTTATAAAGCATTACATTATTTAAACGTTTCAAAATGGAACATGCTAAAAATATTACTTTAGAGACAAGAGTCTAGATTCTTAAATTATGTCAAAATACAGTTAATTTATTACATTTAATTGGGATCATATCCCTAAACATTAAATATTCTCCTTTGCAGTCCACAACAAGTGATTGTGGATTCTAGCTTTAAGAAGGGGCTTTGAGCAAAATAGCATTTTCTTTTTGCATTGTTTAAGCCAATGTGTGTATATTATCCTTATTTTCCTCAATGCCTTTCCTAACATTATATGTACAATACCTTCTTTTTGTTAAACATAAGTAAATTGCTCAATAAATGTTTCTAGAATATGTGTGTACATATCTGTAGGGGATTTAAGATTCCCTAAGTCATCATGCCCTTTATTGAGATATGCTCTATGAAAAATTAGATGATCATGTCAAGACTCCATGTTGATGACCTGGTGGTCTAGGGGTAAGGTGTCAGACCTCTATGCTGAGGGTCCGGGGTTCAATTCTCGGTCTCAGTAAAGATTTATCTGATTGACAAACCCTTCCTCTACCTCTGACAAGACGTGTATTAATCACAACTTGGGAATGTGAGGAATGCTAAGCCTCCACCATGGTTCGTATTAAACGTTAAACTGTAGGTTCTCCATTTAAACACACAACCCCCCTACCATTACACATTAGAGTAAATGCGTCTAATCCGAAGGGTAGTAAGACGAGCTGCTAATAATAATAATACTCCATCTTGTTATCACACTTTGTTAATGTATTCATGCAGAGTTTACATGGAAATTTCCGTTCTATCTTTTATGCAAGCTAGCCAGCAACATATTTAAAAGATAGAACGGTAAAACACATAATTATCTAATCTTAATTAGTGATAAAAAAATTTAAAATTGTATTTGTATTTGTATTTTCTTACTCATTAGTTACTACAGTAGTCCCATGGCTTCTTTGGTGCTGACTGACAGCTTTAAAAAGTTACCAGACCAAATAACGTATCCTTACGCCAAACCAAATGATATGCAAACACATGTGTTTAGCATCTGTCACTTCTGACGGTCAAAATTTAGGTATATTCCTAAATGTTGATTGTCAGAAGTGAGCTGTGAGCTGTCAGTCAGCACCAAAGAAGCCATGGGGCTATTGTATTTAAAATACCATTCATTTAATAACAGAATATGTGAAATAGTAATTTATACAAACTACTTTTTTTTAAGATGTGTCTACGTTACCTAAGGGGGCGAGCATTATTATTGGAGCATTTGCCTTACATAGAGACCCTGAGTATTTCCCGGATCCGGAGAAATTTGATCCGGACCGCTTTTCTCCTGAAAACTCTCAGGGTAGACACCCTTACCGGTACATTCCTTTACGCCGGGTCCAGGAACTGTATAGGTAAGAATTTTACAACATTAAAATTTATAGTATGTATTATATTTCACTCAAATTATGTTTAAACTTGGTAGCATAAAGGGCTTAAGAGTATATTGGTAATCTTTATTCTGAACACAGCTTAATGCTTCTATTTTATTGAGTTTTAAACAATTTCATTAGTTTTAATCAAATAGCATAAAGTGTAATTAATAGTGTATATGTGTATAACCAGAACGGGTAGTAAGACGCGGCTCTAATAATAATAATAATAATAATAATAATAATAATAATAATAATAATAATAATAGTGTATAGTGAAAACTTCAATTAACTCAAATGAAGTCTATATTTTTAATATATTAAATTAGATTTCATAGTATCATATACACTTTACAAATCTATAAATCAAATCTGTGAGACTACATATATTGGTGTTTCCATAGAATAAACATTATACAAACACAAATTATTTCATTGTTATCTCCATACTATGTTATTAAAACTTTTATTTGCTAAACACTAGTTAAGAACTAGTCAGGTTATTGATTTTTTCTTCGCTATTTTTTGAATGTTCTGAAAAATTTTACTCGATTACTTATTAACCATATTGGATTAAACTAAAAATTGTTATTCGCATGCTTTAAGGCCAAAGATTTGCCATGCTAGACATGAAATCAACAGTATCCAAAGAACTGAGGACTTTCAAACTTCTACCAGGCAGCTCAACAAACACTATGGAGGAACTAACCACAGAGTTGGTGCTGAAGAACATAAAAGCTTTTGTCAATAGGAAAGTTTAGAAAACGCTATGTTCATAAGAAAGAACACATTATGTTTTGAATAAAATAAGCTTAAAGAAACCTTTATACCCTTTACTAACTTATGATTTGAAACTAAAATTCTCCAGTAAGTTTGTATTATAACCAGTTATTTGTATTAAAATACATCCTTTTTTTTAATAATACGAAAACAATTTGAGATACATTTATGTATTTATTACTTTTAATGTAACAGAAACTTTTCTATTTATGCTTTTTTTGGTGTTAAAAGATAAACATATTTTGTTAATATGTGTGTTTATTCTTAAAAATGTTCTTAATTATTATAAAAACTTAATTAAAATTATTTTTATAAACTAGCAATATTATTATAAATTAAAATTATTTAATTTATACTTGAAGGAGTCATAAATAATATATCAAACTCCAGTTCCCCTTGTCTTCCAACCAAAGGCCATGAAGCCATCCTTGTATATATTTTCCTATTTATAAAACTATTTTCTAAATAAACACTAAAGAACATTGTCAAAGCAGAAGGTTGTTCACTAATTGATCAATTAATTTATTTTTATGTATTTCAAATTTCCATGCTCAGACGTACGAAAAAACTAGAGAAACTTATCGTCGTACTGGCAACATTTCACGAAACGCAGCGTTGTTTGTACTTAGGGTGTTTCTTCCCTAGTAGGTTTTAGATCTCCCTCCAAGCAGATATGGACAAGTCCACTAAAAATCTACCGTTTTCCTTTCTACCAAAATACATAATTTATGATAGTAATAATAATATTATGGTATCTAAGCTAAATTATTCTTAGGCAAGTTTGTGGAAAGATTAGTCAGTACTGATGCACCGCTTCCCAGGGGACGCCCGAGTGTACTAATGTACCGTTGCGTTGCCCAGGGGATGCCCGAGTGTACTAATGTTCCAACCTTTCCATCGAGTCTCTTTCCATGTCCCGATGAGATGAGAGGACGATGTTAGTGAATTGGACGGGGTGGAGCCAATGAAGATCTTAACCTAACTTAAGCCTAATTAACCACACTTTGGTGACCATGGGGATTATTCTTCTTTCAAGAAATATCCCCGGTACCAGCCAGGAATCGAGCCTGTGACCTCTAGGTCAGCAACCAGATCCTCTGACCACTATTCCACAAGACCGGTTATTACAACATAATTATGACATTATCGTGCATGCGGCGCAAAATTGCCCAGATATTGAATTATTTCTCCAGAGAAGGACACCAAGTCACGTGATTAGCTGCTGACCCTGACAGGAGAGATTGTTTAATGTTGTTAAATAGTTTAATTGGACAGTCAGTCTATCGTTGGCAGAGTAAAATGAGCTGTCAGTCACCTTCTAGTTTCACGTGTGACTTCACCACTTTATCGTAATTGTAAGTTATTTTCTTATTTTAACAATACCGCCGGATCGCTTTAAAAAAGCTGGCACGGGTCAACCAAAAGAGAATGTCAGCAGAACAATATCAGTTGGATATCCGGGAGAAACACTAATTTTATGTATACAAACTTTTCTCTAAGTTACTTTTTTTTTTAGCGCCGCTTCTTACTACCTTTCGGTCTATACACCTATATAATAATTACGCTGATGAGTTAGAGATTAGAATGGCTTGATATAGATGAAACGCACCCCCATTTTCGTGGAGGGAAGGTGGAAATCCATTTAGGAAACAAAACCCTCAGTACACCCAACTGGGATCAAACCCCGATCTCTCCGTCTTCGGCAGTCCAGTCCAACACGAGAATAGCGCGTTAGACCGCGCAGTCACAGAGGTTGGTGTCTTTTTATTTATTTAATATTTCACACAATACCCATAACATTCAGTCTATCTATGTCGTTATATTCGTCTGGAGGGCGGTGGAATAGAAATAAATTTTGAAAAGTAATGAAATAGTATGAGAAAACTGAAGTTTACGTTATTTTAAATGTAAATTATAAAAGGTAATTAAAAATGTATCATTTATAACCAAAGAGTGATCTTTTACAAGTGTTGGCAACCCGAAATCAAAAAACACGATTTTTGAACTGTCATTCAGGTAAAAAGCTATGATGGGCAGAATGTTGGCAGCCTTGCTCCTCCACCGGTTGTCCTATGTAGTGATGTAAGGATTATTATAAAGTAATAATTTATTGAAAGTGGACTCGCATTTACGCGAAGGTAAATTGGGGTAACCGTTACGTACAATTGGAAATCTACTATTGGATTATCAGAAAACATAAAAGTGACAATTATTATTAACATAACATTTTGGGAAACATTCTAAAAAATAGTTGAATGCAAGGAGTGGTTATAATTAAATGTTAAGACTTAAAAAAAATCAAATTGATAGATTAAACAATTGCTAAATTGGTATAATATTAAGTGAAATTACCAAACAAAATGTATAATTAAAATTTACTTCTGGCGAAAAAACATATTGTCAGATATTAATATTTATATACAATTAATAATGCATTATCAACTAGATCATATACGAGTTGATGACAAGTCTAAATTATATGTTGACACGTTTAAATGTTGATACAAAACTTTAAGATATACAATATAGTATGATACAAAGCAATATTTTAAGTTCAAATCTGTTGTAAACTAAAATAATAAATTTTAAGGTTAACATCTGCCAAACAAAATTAATGAAGAAATTAAGTAATGTTGAATAATCTAAGTCTTATCTGTTTCCGTGTCCCATTACTCCTTTTTAATATACGGCACTGGAAAGATACTGGATCTCTTCATTCCGACATGTTTCGGTACTATGGTACCATACTCATGGATACTGCTAAAAAAATTAAAGAAGTATGAAAATAACTTATGACTTAGAGTTATAAAAGAAGTCCTATGTATTACCGTTAAACAGTTAATAATTTGTAAAGATAAAACTATTACAAATTCAAAATTGTTTAATTTGCTTAATTTAATTGAAAAGCAGAGCTGTCAAGTGATATTGTGAATAATTTTGGTTGTTGGGGATGTTTCGCGTCTGTTTTATTAATTTATTGATTTGCCAATGACACAGGGGTTGATGTTCAAATCTCAGTTGGATGTATTGGAGGTGTATTTTCCTTTAAACGGTCTTCCACTTTCTCTCTCTTGACATTATTGAAATAAAATTACATCCAAGATTCTACCTTCCTTATACCCAAACCATTATTAGTGTGAATACATGGTCAACCATTAGACCTACAGATAGTAAGACCCGGTGTGAGAATCAAAACTATCAATGTCCGGTCAAAACTATGAGAGTATAAAACCAGTCCCAAATTATTATTTTATGGAAACCTACAAGCATCGGTGGACACGTGGGCTTGGTACCAGGATCCTCTAGTCTGCTTTTCCGGCGAGAAGGTGGTTGGATTCAGTGTCCCAGATGGTGTATTGGAGGTGTGCTTCCCCCCCCCTCCCCCGACTATCCCCTCCAAACGGTTAACTAATCTTTCTCCATCCAAATGTGGGTACAATTCCTATAAATTATACCTTACTAATCACTCTTACACCTTTTAATATTTAAAATAATTATAGTACGGCTGGATATAAAATGAATATGTATACATATAAATGTTATGGAGGTCACATTAGGTATATGACACATGTGTTATTGTTATACGATAAATCATGTTAATATTCATAATCACCTGAATTTATGTTTGATAACCAGCAGCCTCTGGTTAAAGTTATAAATCTCACGTTTGTGCAAGTTTGAACCTGTCTGGCTCAAACTGTCTGTTGTACGTATCAATTGAGGTCCATCATTTATTGAGTGCGGACGTGTGGTGTTATCTTGGTATGGAATATGTTCAGTTAACCTAACATACAGAATAGTATTATTTATTATCACTTCAGCAAAACAGGTTTTGTTGTTGTGTAAAATGACCGGTTAAAATAATAAAGTGCAAGTATTTCATCACATAAACCACTGATATCGGTTTCTTTAGAAAATAACCGGCTAACATGCATAGTAACTAATTTATTACTTTAATATATATATATATATATATATATATATATAAAACATAATTAAATATATTACATATAAACTTAACTATATAAATATATATATATATATACATATAATATATATATATACATATAATATATATATATACATATAATATATATATATATACATATAATATATCTAGGGGAAAGTGGGGCAAAGCGAATCGATTTTCAGTTTATATTAGATATCAGCTCTAAAAATTGAGTTACAACTTCCGATCATGTAATTATATTAATATTCCTTAACCCCTATGTTAAAAACCATTCTACTTAATAAGCCCCTATTTTACGGTTTTATACAATAATTTAATGTAAATAGATTTTTTGTTTGTTTCACTTTACCCCAATGGTGGGGCAACGTGGATCAGAACAATGAAAAACAATGTCATTAGAGCTTAACTTATTTAATGTAAATACAAAACTTATCATTTATTTACGCATAAGCGATATATATATATATATATATATATATATATATANTATATATATATATATACACAAGTAAAAAGAGAAATATTATTACTTTTATACATAAAGTAGTACAAAATGACTTAAGAAAATACATTTAGTTGGACGAAAGTTCCTCAATCAAATTAAAGGTTACCAACATTATTAAAAAATGTCACAAATGAAATTAGTCTACGTCTTAGCATAAAAAAAGGTGCACCATTCATGAGACCATTCACAACAAATTTTGCATTTCAGCTATTCTCCTCCTCGTTTGCTCTTATCCCACTCCACCCCACACATTCTGCACTACACACTGTCTTCTACTTCTGCATATTCACATATAACAGTTTCCAAATGAAAATTTTTTGCACCTTTTTGGTTTTATCCAGCCCATTTAAAGTTTGCTTTGTTTGGCCCCAATAACATGCTTAGACGAAAATTCAGCATTGAATAACTATTTTTTCGTAGTCCTAATATCGAGTTTCTTAAGAGTCTTAGCTACAATAGTGGATATGAAGAAAATATAGCCTTAGAGGGAATGTATCAGAATTTGCGTGGAGGGATAATAAAAAAAACATTTGATACAATTTACCCTCAATACAACCAAATGGGATCGAACAACGATCTCCCCTTCTTAGGCAGTCCTATATATTTCGAGAGTTACCTCTTAAACCATGTGACTACCGAAGCAGGTCACAATGTTTACTAACGATCTAATCAATCCAAGAATTAAGAATTATTATGTTTGTCTAGAAGTAGTGCGCCTACATTATCATGATGAAAGTAAAACACTACTGAGTAAAACCACTTTTAATTGACCCGGAACGCTATTAGCTCTTCTACCTGAAATCCGGTCAGTTGCCAGCTTTACCCCTTATATCCGTTGAGCACCAAACCGGATAGAAAGTTGAAGGTCAGAGCTATGATCACAACTAATTCTATTTGAATACCTTATCTTTGCCAAATAATATAAGGTCAATTCTTTTCATGTGCTTATCACCAAAGTTTGGATGTATTCAATTTTTTTTTATCTTATGGCACATATGACCGGGAGGGACTATGACATCCAGGTTCGGAGTCCTTATATGTAGACTATTAACCGCTCTTGTGGCACAGAACGTTGCCCAGGGTACTCCATAGGAGGTTATCTTAATCCCCTTAAGGGAAAACTAACCAAGGTAACATTCGGGAATAAAACCTGGGACCACTAGGTTCGTAGACAGATGCACTGACAACTACAGCATGGGACCAGTTAATTATTCAATAGTCTCGTAAGATCCACATCGGTGGCCGCATGGTCTAAGGCGCTACTCTCATAATATACTGAAATGTCGATGATGGGGAGATAGTGGTTTGATACCGATCAAATGTACTGAGAGTGTTTTTTCTTAAAAGGTTCACCAGTATTCTCTCCCCACGCAAATACGGGTATATATACTCCAAATTCAACCTTCCTAATCCCTACGCCATTACCGTAATTAACAATTAAACATTTAGCCTGAATGGATACTAAGACGTGGTGGTAAAAATAAGTGACTTAAGCAGTAATTAGTAGAAAAATGCAAAACTTTCTTTGGCAATAAAACAAGTTTTTAAACGAATTCTGCACTTTTCACATGAATAAAACGAATTTCAGTTTTATTTTCTAAATAAACAAAATTTCTTTGTAATTTGGCAATCACTACATCATTGTAATATATTTTCAAAACCGTAACACTGGTTATAGCACTATACCAGGGCTGACTTTTATATGAATAGAATACGTTTTTACTTATTTTGTAGGTATTAAATGGGTCAGAGGAAAACTGGTGTTTTCAGGATAATTAAGCTTTTTTTTTGCCTTAGGTTATCATTAAAAATCACCATTTCTACTTTCACACATTACGATACCTAAATTTCGATAGATAATTTCTTTGTTTACAGCATCTAAAAGATTTCACGCTAGCTCCAAGCAAGAACATTAATATATATGGACCGTGATACAGGTGGTCATGATTGGCAAGATTATATCTTCTTAATTTGTATTCCTTTCTCCATATTTGATAGTAGTTTATTCTTCTATGACGACATGTATCGGTATTATTATTGTTTCGTTTGAACATAAGTCGATAGTTTATTATTTCGATAATGCTATCTGTAAGATCCGAAGGTAATGATATTGATATATCGAGTTTGATATTACTAAGCGTAAAATGTTTTGTGCTTATTTATATTTGATTTTTCTCCAAATATGTTAATAAATAATTAAATATACAATATGAATGAACAATTTAGACAGTTTTATCTTCGTTTTATAACGAATACTAATTCGAATCAAATTTATGTAAATATTAACATCGCTTTTTTTAATCTTATAATCACTTTTTGAGAAAAATAGTAACACTTTTCCTCCAAAATTATCCTCACCTTTTGAATGTATCTGGTAATTAATAGTTTGGGCCAACATAGTGCCAACTTCCAAGGATAGAAGGTGTCATGTGGTCAGCGCAACGAAACCTTCGCCCATTAATCTCAGTTTTCTAGACCGTAGCTGCTACTCTTTCATTCAAGTAACTCCCCATAAGTCTTCACGAGGTTGAGTTGACCCCGTTGCAGACCCACTGCTCCACTGGAAAATCTAGAAATATCGGGAATCGAACCTGGGATTTCTAATTATGTAGCCAGAAGCCCTTACCACAATCAACTTGACCGGTGGTTCGTTATAATGACTATTGAAATATAAACAAGTTTTTATTTACAACTATTACCATTTACAGCCAAGCCTGTGCTCAGTTTTTTATTCAAGCCATATATTTTCCACTACCAGCTTGTTAGGCTTGTCGTAGCTTCATATTCCTTATAGTATAAATTAATACTAGGACAAGCACAACATCAAGTCCCCGGTCGTTAATTTATCACAATGAAAGAGTAAACCCACAGTTCACCAATTATATATTTTTCAGCCATGCCGCGAATCGAACTCAGGACGCTTAGCTCACTAGACAGACACACTACCAACTGGACTAAGGTGCTATATTACGAATTAATATTTATGAGAAAAAAAATCCTAGATGATTGAATTTTATTTTGTAGTCGTAACATGGTTTTCAGATTAGATTATTGTAAACGATTGTGAGATAAAACATTTTCCAAGTGGTTTTATGCAGGTGTTAAGTCACATAAATAAAAAAATAAAATATTTTATCCAGCCTAAAACAAGTAACAAAAAATATTATCGCTTGAATTTGGCTTTGAAAATATTTCATTTATTTGATTCTAGTTCTCTTGAAAATTAAATAGTGGATTTCGACCACTTCTAGATTACACTTTGGAACAATTTAGAGGATGTGTCCATATTGTAATGTGTCAAAATAAGACTTTCTCGATAAACGTGTTGTACATTGTATCATCCGCCATTTTTGCTTTTATATTTCTCTTGGACTAAGTTATTATTAGTAGCTCAAAGCCCGTGCTATCAGGAGCGTGAATAAAGAAGTAAGTCCTATTTTCTTTAGATAACAGGTGATAAGGAGAAAGGGAATTTAATCCCTGATGGGTGTACCTAGGCGTTTGGTTAGCCCTTCTTCTTACACGCAGATGTGGGTATATTTCTACTAAAACTGTACATACCTTATAACTATTCTATTGGTATAAATATGCTAATATCTTAGATGGGAAAGGGTGTCTCAACTAAACTGTACCAAAACTTATTAATGACAGAATTGTTCGAATGTCTTATTTTATAATGCTGATTGGCTGGGTGTTTTTTTATTCTAGAACTAAGCAAATGTTTAAGTAAGGTACTGAAATAATCATTTGGTTTTGAAATTTAAAGTTAAGTACCTCAGAAAAAGTAGTGCTTGCTTTGAGCTTACTATTAAAAATAATGCTAGTTTTTATGTGTGTTGTATTTTACAGATCCCACTGTACTTGTGGTTGGTCACGCCATGTTTTCCCTCATAGTGACGGTGTGTGTTTGTGGCGTCATGGCCTGGGCAGCATACCTGTACTCCAAGATCCACAAAATGAAGGAACTCTCGGAGAAAATACCCGGCCCGCCGACTATACCTCTGCTCGGCAACGCCAGAGTTATTGGGGCGACTAAACTCAGCTCAACAAGTCATGGTACGATACTTTTATTTATTATTTTTAACGCCACGCTTTAATACCCGTTTGCGTAATATGACTAAGTACTAATTATGCTAATGTGTTGGAAATGTAATTATAATCAGCAGCAATCTTAAGATTGGTTTACTGCAGCCCTCCACTTTTGTCAATCCTGGGCCATATTTTTACATATTTGAACGGTAGGCCTACCTTCTCCTGTCAATATTGTTCGATATCTGGTTCATGTTTTCCAGTCTTGGATTTCTTTTAAAATTTCTCCCTGCCACATTTCCTTATATTAATATATTCTCTCAAACTATCATGTGTTAAGTTTACGACCAACCCTGTTAACTACTCTTTGCTCTAATCCCTTCCAAAGTTTTGTTTCTTCATTTGCTTTTATTAGAACTTCTGTACTTGATACCATCTCCAGCCAGGACGTTACTAATGAGAAAGGTTGAATTGAGAGGAAGTATGGAATATAATTTAGGGAAAAATAACTCTCAGTACACCCGACCAAGATTCGATATTTTATCGCTCCGTCATCGGCAGTCTAGTCTATTGATGAAGTAACGCTTTAGACCATGCGGCCACCAAAATGGCTCTGATTTAATTTGTTGACCAAGTTGAGTCACTCTTGAATTAAGGGGAAGTGTATAATTCAAAAATAACAAGACTTGAAACTGATTTAGGCCTACTAGTAAGTTTTAAAATAGTGTGTACCCGAACGAGTAATAACATGCGTTGCTAAAATAAAAAGTTCAACGGGATAATAAGTAAAAACATTTAAAATAAAAATTCCCAACTCATTTCCCTATTAGTCTGACTTTAAAAATTACATATAGCTATACTACTGTAATATACTGAAGAACGTACACATTTAAGGGAAGGTACCCGTACTTGTGTTGAGATATAAGGGAAAACAACAGAGGAAAAAGTACCTTCAATGGACCTGGCCAGGATTAAGATCCTGACCTCCCCATCACCAGCAAACTAAACTAGACGAGCCTGAACCCACGCCCACCAATACACAAATGCAACGTCTTAATCTAAGAGAAATAAAGTAGATAAACTGTCTTTCAGTTAAAAAAAAGGCCAGGGAAAGAAATCATTATTTTATCTCTTAATTTAGTTTAGATTTTAAAAACAGTAATTTTATTATAGTTCAAGGTTAGGCTCATAGTCTGTTCTTTACAATCTTAGTTATTACACTACCCTTAAAGGCCACATTACACGTAGCAGGTTGCAGCGCTGCTTTCTGAGATCGTTTTGCAGCGCTGCAAGATGATCATGTAATATACCTAAATGATTGGTGTGCGTATCAGAAATCTGGCAGCGCAAATATCAAACTCGTTTGATATTTCTGATCGGCATTGCCATCGACAGTGCGCGTTTGGACAGTGCAGTGAAACGTTGTTATTTGTTCATTGTGCGAATTTATCCGTGTCAACTGAAGTCGTGTAGAGTCAGTGAGTTGAATGACAACAGCATAAACACAACAGTGCGTTTATACAGTGCGTCAGTGTAGTGAAACGGCGTTAACGAGTGTATATATATATATATATATTATTTATTTATTTTGTTAAATTGTGATATATTACGTGCCGACTGAAGAAGGGTACCATGCTACCCCGCAAGGGACACGTAAAGAGGGGGAAATGGCCTCCGTCTCGGATGGAGAAATAGACGTGGAAGGAACGGACGATGAAACCATGGAAGACCAAGGCCAGGAAGGAGGGGGGGGGGGCCATCAAACACTGAAAAAGATAAAGCCTTTGAGCCAGTCTCTGGCCTCAAGAGGAAGCTAAGGACTAGGCCGGAACAAGAAGTTCTGAAAACGAAAGCTATTAAAGTCAATAACAAGTTTGCTAGCTTGTCTAGCTACAGGACGAACCATCAATCAGTCAAACGGGGCAACCAAGTGGAGGCACGAACGTAAGTTCCACCCCACGACGTATAAAGACCCCTCCGGTGGTCATAACATATGTGACAAAATATAATATGGTTATAAAGCTCCTAAACAACGGCTTGCAGGATGACTACAAGGTGTATTGTATTGATCAGGGTATTAAGGTAGTCACGACATCCTACAAGGACTACACCGCATTGTTAAAACTACTTAAACAAAACACGCTAGAACATTTTACATATGTACTGCCCAAGGATAAGCCCTTCAAGGCTGTCATCAAGGGCCTACATCCAAGTTTGCCCTGCTCAGAGATAAAGGAGGAACTGGAGGACAGGGAATTCACGCCAACCAATGTGAGGCAATTATACTCAAAATCTTCTCCACAATCGGCGACACCGAGACCCCTACAAATATTGGTATGCACCCTGGCGAGGACAGAAGGAGTGGGAGAGATCTTCAAGGAAACAGTCATCAACCACACGGTAGTGAAGATTGAGGAGTACCATACTTCACAGAGCACAGTGCTACAGTGCCACCGTTGCCAACGTTTTGGGCACTCTAAAAACTACTGTGCCCAAAAACCACGGTGCGTAAAGTGTATAGGAGAGCACCTGACGGTAGAGTCCCAGAAAAAAGATAAAACAACACCAGCACAATGCGTGAACTGTAAGGGACAGCACGCAGCAAATTATCGCAACTGCCCTAACTATATACGAGAGTTGGAGAAGAGGAGCCAAGTGTCAGGAAAGAAAAATGAGGGGGAAGACAAAGTGGTTAGCCCTCCTTCCCGCGTGGCGGGGTATCTCAAACCCTCAACTGTCCAGCAATTTTCTGCTAGCCAACCATCACCACCAACAAACAAGGGATTGAACCAGCCATCATATAGTGTAGTTTTCAAGAAGATGGCCAAGAAGGATAAAAAAGAGGACCGTGAAATGGATGAACCCTTGGACTTGAAGGACCTGCTGCAAATTATCAAGGATATAAACATTGTGGGCTTACTCCAACTACTCAGGAAATACCTAGTAAGGCTGAAGAATGCCCCCGACAAAACAACAAAAATAATGCTTCTTCTGGAAGCCGCATCCGAATTTTTCTGTGATGGTAACTGAGCAGGGAAGAGGTGAAGAAGACTCATTAAACATTCTCTTCTGGAATTCTAATGGGATACTACAACAAGAACACGAGTTCCGACAACTTCTGGATACATATTGAGTCGACATAGCTCTGATATGTGAGACCCACCTAGCGGAACAGAAGAAGATGCGGTTCTCCGGTTACGAGATGTATCGCAATGATAGAACAAGAGGCAGGGGAGGGAGCACAGCCGTGTTGGTGCGCAGCAGCCTTGCACACAACCAAACGTGTTTACCGGCTATGGGTTATATCGAATCTACTTCGATATTGATTCCCACAGGGCGGAAACAGATAGTGTTCACCGCCGTCTACAGAAGCCCTGCTGTCCCATTCACCATTGAGGACCTAGACAAGCTCACTTCGAGAAAGTATTTCCTCATAGCGGGAGATATAAACTGCAAACATACGAGTTGGAACAGTCACGTGTCTAATCAGACAGGCCGGACACTGGCTGACCAGGCAGCTACCAAAAACTACACATTCCTGGCGACCAACGAGCCGACGTACTACCCATCCAACTACAGGAATCTACCCGATGTTTTCGATGTCGTCCTGACGGATCTCAACACGTTGCCGGAAGAACTAGAAATCTTGAATGAACTCGACTCCAGGCATCTCCCGGTCTTCGGAAGGATATCGCTGAAGACAAATCCAAGACTATCGTACCTCTGGAGGAAGATACCCAGAATTGACTGGGGAGAGTATCGGCGGGTACTGACATATGCAGTTCCATTGAACATGGAGGTAAATTCCCCAGAAGAAGTGGACAGCTCCATCACGCTCCTGACAGCTACACCTCTCGAAGCATACCGAGAAACAACTGCATTCAAGAAACCGCCAGTGTCGTGGAGGAGGGACGACCCGGAGCTTAGCTATTTGATAGCCCTGAAGAGGGAAGCGCGTAGGAAATGGCAGCAGCACCGGGATCCGAGGCATTGGGCAGAATACAACAGGTTAAGAGCCCTTCTGCGCAGGAAGGCCAAAACGCTGAAGATCTCAAACAGGAACGAGTACGTAGAGAACAATTTGGCTGGGGACTGCAACGCGTGGAAGGTGACAAGACAACACAAAGGCACGAAAGGAAAGGCAGGGACCACGGTAATCCATGGAAGAAGAGGGTTGGTATACCGGAGCGAGGCCAAATCAGAGGACATAGCGGAATCTCTAGAAGATCAGTTCAAGGCAAACTCTGAGCCTCAGGACAAAGAGTTTACCAGAACAGTTCAAAGAGCGGTCGGAGCATACCTAGCAGATCCGGATGTAGAGCTACCGTCCCCTATCACAAGAAACGAGGTTGCCTACCAAGTGGAAAGGCTGAAGCTAAGAAATTACGTGCAGCTAATAAAGAGCTTTTATAACTGGACGACAATTCCAGGTCAAGATGGAAGGGAAAAGGTCGCCCCTTCATAGGGTCGGAGTGGGGGTGTCTACAGGGGTCGGCACTCTCCCCGTTCCTATACACCATGTATGTCGCTGACATCCCCACGGACCCGATGGTAACGATTAGGCTCTTTGTAGACGATACGATGTTCACCATAGCCAACAAGAACGTGAAATACGCCCATCGCCGTCTGCAGCGGTACCTGAACGAGTTCAGCAGTTGGCTGGAAAAATTGAGAATAAAAGTCAATGCAGAAAAATCGTCAGCTATGTTAATTACTAGGAGGAGACCCCAAACACTTTCCCAGCTGGTAGTGTTGGAGGAGGATATCCCCTACAAGATATTCTATGAAATACCTCGGGGTGATGTTAGATGCCAGACTCGCATGGAGGGAGCACGTAGACTACACAAGAAAAAAGGCAATGGGGTCCTTCATCGCAAACTATGGCCTGCTCAATAGCCCAGTGCTTGGGATCTACAACAAGTTGCTACTGTACAAGAGCTTAGTACAACCAATTGAATAGGATTTTTAAAAGGGGCATTAGTCCTAAGAACAAAATTTTACAGGAGAAGGAAAAAACTTGATAGCATCTTTAAAAAAATTTGTAATATGTTACTTTGGTATTTTTTCCTGTTCATATGCTTCAACATTAACGTCCCCATTCATATTTATATTTCTTAAAACAACCATGGATTTTAAATTGAATTCTAAACTTTGAGGACTTATGCACTTTAAAAAAAAATATGACCATAGGGTTGAAGTAATCAATTATTTTTATGATAATTTCAACATTAATTGACATAGTTTCAACTTTAATTTACAAGCCAAAAAGTTATTGATCAAATGTATTGCAAATGGTTACAGGCCACTGTAAGATTTCGTTATAGAATTCTTGGTATTCAACAGGAACATACTGGATCAGTTTTCGAATGTCTTTAATCTTTGTCTCATTCATAGGAACTTTTCCTGAATACGCAGGTTTGTCTGGCAGAACAACCTCTTGATTTGGCCTAACAGAAAAGTAGAAAGTATGATGGATCAACCCATTAATATGCGTATAGGCCTGGATGTACCCTTTTTTCTCCCTGCTGAAAACCAAGTGGAACAAGCTGCTAATGCCTAAAGGGACCTTTTCATCCCGTCGTAATTTTCGGGATTCTGTGGATACTGCCGTCTTCCTGTAGAAATTTTTCCACCAATTTTTGTAGTCTATAATTTCACTCAAATCAACTTTTTTAACAATGAATTTCCCTGGCTTCGAACTTTCAATAATGTATTGGATTATTTCGTGAATACTGTAGATTCTATCCTGTCTTTGCAGCTTTCGTTTGATTACCCCGAAATCCCTATCGCAGGGTAGGAAGCTATGACCTCTCACGGGGAAGAACTGTTGAACTGTTTGGAACCTTCCAGTGTCTGTTAGTGCCAAAAGATACCTACACAGAGCTTGATTTTTATTTTGTGCTGAACAGTTGTCTGAAAAAAGACGCAGCTCAGTGTATGTATCAGCTACTTCTTTTAAGTAATCACTGAGAAAAGAGCATACCTCATTGGGACTCTTTCTACCTTCCCCTTCATGATACACGTATAATGTGCTCAAGTTAGATTTAATGTTATGAATGCAAAAAAGATTAATTGTCAACTGTCTTAGGTAAAAAAGTTCTTGAACAGGCGTCTTTGGAAGACTAATATTCTGCATATAATCAAAACTTAATGATAAAACATTAGTTTCTGCTTTTCCCAGGTCTGAGGCCTCATGTCGTAATGCGTCATAAAACTTCTTGCTCCTCCTTTTATGAACCATTAACTCAGCTAAAGCTGCACGTTTTGCTACTGGATTTAGATGTGGTGATTTAATTTTTAAATTTATGTCTTCACATGTGCAACAAGTGTCCATTTGTGGACGGCCAAATGTGTAATTAAAATGTTTTCTAAACACATTCCAGTATGTGTAATAGCTAACTATTTCTTTCAGGTTCTGGTGTCTCACTTTGAAAAGCTTCCACATGAGCTTGACATTGAGATCTGCACTCAAATAAAATTTTGTCTGGCCAAGATAGTGAGATTCTTTCAACGGAAAAGATTCAATATGCTGTCGAATCAGATCATGAGTTTCAAAAGAAAGGGTGTGAATAGCCCCCAACCCACGTTTGTCTTCCGGTGTCTTTCCAGCTATTTTCAGCTCCCTTATTCTTCTCAATCGTTTCACAGTAATGTTAAAAACAGACACAAAAGCATCAAGACATACCTCTGTTCGAAGAGATCCCACAAGAACATGGTATTTAAAGGTGGCAGAGTTTACCCTATTAGAATTCTGAGATCTAGGTCACCGCCATTTAACCTCCAAAATATCTATCAAGCCCTGAATATAGACATCTTGTTCATTCTTCGTTTTTATGTTATGTAGCCGTGTGAAAACATCCAAACAATTGTCCTCCCCAAGGACCTCCAGGCACTTTTTCTTGCATCTGTAACATACAATAAGAATTAGCTTAGAAAGTAACATGTTTGTAGATCTAAATAAAACTAGCACCCCCAATAACCTAGACCTAAATGCTAAGCCAGCTCCGAATTAAAATAGATTGAGGTAAAGTGAGTCAAATACGGTGGTAACTTAATACTATTGTACTTAGAAGTAGGATTAATTTCACCCGAACATCACACATGAAGGTTAAAATGCAGTTTATTTTTTTACAATGAATAATGCCCACCTCCATGAAAACTCCGGCTGTTTTCATGGAACATTTTTCCCACGATGGTTTACGTAGGCTTCTCCATTCAGACTAGCAGCTTTGATCTTGTTTACTTTATAATTTGCAGGATTTCTTCCTTTTTTCTTTTGAGAGCCTGTGTCAGGAACATCAATCTCTGAAGAGCTAATTACAAAATCCTCTAATCCTTTAATTAACACAGTGAACAAAAGAATCTTAATTTGAGATTGGAAAGCAGCTGACTTAGGTCATCAGTTTTACCACACATAAGAAAATAAAATCTCTTTACTGCTATGGTTCTAGTGTGTGGCGCCACTGCTACTGCCTTCTGCTTAGTTTTAAAAGGGCATGAGTCCGTGACTGATGCCCTTTTAAAAATAACCATAGTTTTCAAACTTGAAAAACCTTTTTGTGCAGTGAAGTGACTGATGCCGTTTAGACACCAAACGATGGGTCTAGGTTTGGAGAATTAGAAAAAATAAAGTGAAAATGGCCAAAAATGCGACTGGTGCCCTTTTAAAAATACACGATTCAATTATGCTATACGGATGCGAGGCGTGGGGGTATGCTCCCGAGTCAGTGATAGGTACACTACAAGTAGTACAAAACAAGATACTTAGGAGTATCTTAGGTGTGAACACCCGATCCAGCAACGAGTACATACACGCTACCACTGGCAGAGCGACACTTCAGGAAATCTTCCGGAAGCGAGGTGACAAGCTCTATAAACGAGCCCGCGAGGTAGAGGACAACGCCACAATTAGAATATTAGGCCAGTACGACCCCCATGAGACATGGAGATACAAGAAGCCCCGACTCGTATGAGAATTATCCTCTGCACCCCTTCCCAATCAACCCTTTCCTACAAACCACTATTCTTTCTAAGCATAGCCAATCCCTGGGTCCCCATCCTCTCACGTCCCCACAAACTACGCGCCAGAACCATTTCTATTCACACTTTCACTTTCATCAACGCCATCTTCGCTTAGTGTCTAATATTATTTCATGTATTTACTTTCTGCTCGCCTAGAACTTACTCACTCATTACACCACTCACATCGGGCCTAACTGTGCTTGTGTTTCCATCACAGTGTACGAGGGCTCGATCTAGTAAACACCACACAAACTCTGCTGCTCCCAACATACAAACCTTCACCCACCAACTCCAGTTTCCTTTCACAACCAAATTACACTTTAAGACATAAAGGTTATGATCTGTGACTACAGATCGGTACTTTAGGCATTAACAAGCCACCTACTCCCTCTGAAAGTCGCTTCTGACATTCAGAGCTAGTAGTTCAAGGCAAACAAGGGAGCGAGATTTCTGATCGGACGACTGCTCTCTGCGCCGTGTAATCGCTTACTGCGCTTCCAACTTGTCAAATGTTGTGCTGCGCATGCGTGCGCCTGGTCAAGATTAGGTAGTACCAGACCAGAGGATCACCATTTTCTCAATAGTTTCGTTCGTGTGAACAACGTTCATTGTGTTTATACTTTCAAGTGTTTATTCTCGTCGTTTGGAACATTATGACAGACATAAGAAACTATTGCAACGATTTTTTGACAGAATTGATTGAATTGTACTGAACAATGCCATGTTTGTGGAAAGTTAAAGGTGATGAATACCTGAATCGATTAAGTAAAGAGAAATCTTTGGAGGAATTTGTAGAAAAATTTCAAGAGGTTGACAAATACATCACAAGAGGATCAGTAATCAAGAAAATGAATTCATCACGAACATCTTGAAGGAAAGAAGCCAAGAAAATTCGAGAGAGACTAAAGTCTGGGGCAGGAGAGGAAGATATTTACCAACCAAGGCTGTGGTATTTTCAAATACTTTCCTTTATTGATGACCAAGAGAGACCAAGGACATCAATTTCAAACATTCCAGAGGTAAGTTAACGCAATTAATTTGATATAATTATTATTCTAAATACTATTTAAAAATTGGTGATTATTTCATGTGTGGTACCAGTACTCTAAATGTACTTATACACCGTAGCAACATTATTGACAGCATATGTTGTCTAATTATTATTTAATACATTTTTGACAACATTCATGTTTGGGAGTGTTGGCAATATGTTGACAGTTTCCCGTTAGTGAATAATAATCATAAAATAGATGTTGGTAAAATATTTTGGCAGCATTGTTGGGGCGCATCTATACCGGCACAACATTGTTGACAACATATCAATCAGCATTTATTTTGCTTGAAGGATCTACCTGACAATGTAGTGTTCTTTCGCGTTTTGTGAACTTAGTATTGTGTACTCAATTTCTTGATTGTAAAATTATTTTCATTATAAGATGGAGTTGAGAAAATATAAGTACATTAATAGAAATGAAGAGAGATCAGCCGGTTTTATGTGGTGCAAAGTGTGAGGAATTATAAAAATAAAAGCAAGAATAATGACGCGTGGCAAAATATTTCAGAAGTGAAACTAATACTCACAATATTCCGTAATATTAATTTTAAAATTTAGTAATGAACATAAATATCAATCAAATATGTTTTAATTGAACAGAAAAATGTTCATTTTTGAATTTAAAAAATCCGTTCAAATTAAAAACCTATTTAGAAAAAATCACCTATCCTAATGAATTTCACCTTGTTGAAGAAAAGTATTGTCATCATTCATACGATTTGTTGCCAGGAAAGTTGCTGTGTTGTAGACGCACATTAATATTGCAAGTTTAATAACAATGTTCTAATAGACTAGGTTAAATAGAAAAAAGTCTACAAATTGTTTTTCCTGCATTGCATTAATAAACTTATAATTTTTTCTAACACTACAAATTAAGAATAATATGCACAAAATTAGAATGCGAAAACGCCCTTCATATAAAGTTCAAAAACGTTTTAAGTTTAAGTTACACAAAGTTGTTTAACCAGGGTACAGCTCCTTCATTATTGAAGTATTCAACCAATTGGTTTCGCACTTGCTTTTCCTCAATTTTAGGATTTATATTTGACCCAGCTTGAAGTTCACCGAGACATGAATCTTCCTTGGTGAAGCCTTCTCTGACTGTACCATCTTCAATGTTTTCTGAGTCCAGTGCCTCTCTAGGCAGTTATTGCGAGCCTGAACGTGTACGTAAATAATTGTGTATCACACAACAAGCATGCACAACTTGTTCAGTGTTCTTCAGACTTAAACTTATAGATGTGTGGAATATTCTGAAACAAAACACCAGTATTCCATTTTCAAACACTCTTGGGCATCGTGACAGACGGTAATTGAATATCCTTTTCTCTGCTACAGCTAGTATTAAAAGGCTTCATAAAGTCATCTCTCAAAGAAAAGGCCTCATCACCAACAAAGACACCGAACCCGTGTTTCAACCTGTTTTTTCTTTAGATTTTTCAGCTTCCCTGCGCGTAGTTCCTTGTAGAAGGTGGTGTTTTCCAGTACACCTCAATCAGATACGCACCCATTAATCCTAAAATCAACAACTAGGAATTTGTAATCTGCATTTACAATGCCCGTCAGAACTATGCTATCAAAGCGCTTATAATTCCTGTAAAAAGCTCAACTACTCTTAGGGGCAGTTATTCGGACGTGTTTACCATCCCCAGGCAGTTGGGGAAGTTCCACTTTTCTTCAAACTCGTCTCCTATTTCTGCCCATTCCCTCTAACATTTTGGGAACTGTAACAACAAAAATCACATTATTCTTTAATAAAAACCCTAAAAAATTGATTTTAATGACTTTTTTAATTTGTATTTCAGAATTAAGAAAGTTTCGAAGAGCCTTGTGATACGGAAGGAGAGGAAGAAATCAACGCCAGTATAGACAGTGTAACTAAAGAACCAAGCACACGATGTCAATCAAGAGGTGCTGCTTCTCGACCATCCACAGCATCTACTGAGAGCAGAGCTTCCAATTTGAAAAGGCGCCCACAGCATAATCCTGATGAGATACTCTACATAATAAAACGCCGATTCTCCATGCTCTTGGAAAGCCTCACTAGATTTGATCACCTCGCACAGAACTGGGCGGAAAAACTCAAAACACTTAAGAAACCCCAGCAAAAATTAATGGCTGAGAAACTAATTAACGATGTACTTTTCGAGGCTGAAATAAGTCGACTGAATATTTCCAGTCATATTGCAACACCAAATCTCTTTGGCAACCAAGGCCAGAGTCCTTTCACAACATGGCACAGGGAGGAGCACCATATTTCAACCCCGAACCACCCCCAGGAGGCCAGGACTCACAATCCTTTCTGGATATTAGTAGCCATATTAGGTCACCATTTCCTAACCCTGTATCAACCTTGTCAGAGCAAACAAGTGGGTTGACAAAGTATTAACAAATGTTTTCTCCACAGCCTAAAACAATGTGTTTGAAATTTAAAAAAAATTATATGTTTTTTTAAATTATTTTATATATTAGATGATCTAGATAGCTACAATCTAGTGAATACAATATTACAAAATCTTATTTTCTTTATCTTTTTGGCTATAGGTTATTGTGGAAACTTTGATTCTTTTCCACTTACGTGAATAATAAATGCTATTTTTGACAAATGTGGTCTTAATTTTTCAACTAACACTAACATTTATCTACCTATTTTACTCTTAAAAGAAAATGATATTCCAAGCTTTGCAGTTTTCTGGGTAGAAAATATTTTTTTTCCGAAATCCCCCTCTCTTCCTCCTATATCTATATATTAAATTAAAAATATTAAATTATAATTAAAGCAAGAAGGTAATCCAAACATTTGAAACTATATAGAAAGATAAAAACCATGTTCATGGGTGAAATAATCCCAACAAATTTAAATAAATTACTTTGGAAAGGGTATTGCTCTAACTTTTAGGAAACTTACTTGCATGACACCTTTAATGAGCCCATCGACGATTACTTGGCAGGTCTCTGGAATGATGCAGATTAAAGCTGGTTGAGAGATGGCTGAGGAAAATCTCAAATCTTTGTATGATCGTCCTGTTGCAAGGAAACTTAATGTGACACTTGGCTTCTCATGTGGAGATATGGCCTTTCTCATAACGGTCTCTTCCTTGGTTAACCGATGAGAGACTATAGACAAGAAATGCTTGTAAGTGCCTTAATTCATACGCAGGTAATTTCTGAAGTCTACAGCATCTAATTCAGGTAAAATCGTCACAGTATGCGACACATTGTTCCGTTTTAACACTAAATTTCGACTCCACACATATTTCTTTCTTCGTTTTACAACACTACGAAACTTCAAACTTCGGTAGTACCCGTACAATATAAGAAGCGCTTCATTTTAGTGTTTTTGGCGAGACATCCTAGCACAAACTGAACCAGCAAAACCAAGTGTGGACGATAAAATAACTCCCCCTCCTCTGAGAGGTAGGATGATCATTTGTCAAAATGCAGCTTGTGTATAATAGGTAACCCAGATTTGTCAGCTCGCAGCACTGCAAAACGATGTCAGAAAGCAGCACTGGAACCTGTTACGTGTAATGCGGCCTAATTCGCGAGATTTACTCGTCCATACCAGTTTATATATCAAACAGATTGTTTGCCAATAAAATAACCGGTCTGATGAAACTGAATATTTAATTCATTTTACCCTTCTAATATAACATATCTTTGCTCAGAGAATTATTATAAATGATATCAATCAAACGATTACTGAGTAGATCCTGTACTTTTGTTTTTGCATATGCCACCAAGGTTTGTAAATTAGACATTCCTGATCTACTTGCAGTGGCGGAAATGTAACCATCCGCTGAGTTTGAGGTATCAGGTAGGAGGGCTTCTTTCACACTGGTATAATGATGATGATTAATTGATGCCAACAGAAGTCATAAAGCCAACTTAAGGCTTATTAACCGTAACATGGCAACCATAGGATTAATTCCCCATCGGGAACAAATACCTATGGTACCACTGAGAACTGAATCCGGAACCTTTAGATTTGTACACAGGAATGCTGAAAAAAAGAACAACTGGCCGGACAGCCATTACGTAGTTATTCTAGAGATAAATAATAGTCCATTAGTCGACAGCTAATAAAAGTTACCAGATCTACTACCATGTATCCATTCGCCTAACCATGTAGTCTGTAAGGTCACATGTTGAGTTGCTGTCATTTTTTAAATTGAAAACATTCATTACAATAAATTTATTTATAATTATGTATTAGCCACTTTTTACATCTTTTGCTGGCTGTCAGCTACCAACAATATTAAGGCGAATGGGCTCTATCTACTGCTCCAAAAGTAAGGTTGCGCTTAAGATAAGGAGCTTTGTTTATCTATATTTCCACACATTAATTTGGTCAATAATGATACTTGGAAGAGACGCACATCAATGGTAACATGGTCCAACACGTCACTCTTGAGTTAGATAAATCCTGGTCGGGTTTACTGAAGGTGTATTTTTTTCATAAATAATTTCCCAATCTCACTTCACGGAAGTACGGGGTTATTTCTCCTAAAATCATGCCTTCATACCTTATTCCACCAGCGTAAATAATGTACACACATACCTCTAATGGATATTAAAACGCAGTTAAATAAAATGGTAACGCATTCTAAAAACACCGCATATCATAACCATTTTATAATACAATTGTCATCATCATTAAATATTGTGGAGCATAAGGCAGCTACACATCCTCTTCAATCTGGTCTGATCTCGGCCAAACTTTTGAGTTGATCTCATCACTTCACAACTATTCCTCCTTTCTTTATCAACGGTCCTCCGCCAAGTCTTGACTCGACCACGGCATCCTTACGACCTTCTCGCTGGTCTCTCCGTAGATTGTTACCAAGTCATCGTCACTCGCACTGTCTTATCTCCAGTTGAATGGGAGATTCGGGCTTCTTTTAGTCCACAGTTCTTCATTTTACACTAACTTTAGTAACAACAGGTTCCAGTGCAATATTATATTATTTATAAAATTACTTTGAAATATATCATTTCCATTTATAAATTAAGAATATATCACCGAAAGTAAGTTAAAACAAAAATCTCAATAAAGTGTTTTTTTAATCAAAATTGGTTTTCATTTTATAAACGTTTGTTATAGCTAACAATAATCCAAACAATTATGCGAAGTCAATCTTAATAATTCCATAATAAATTACAAATTGTTCCAAACAATACTAAAAATAACCCACTGTGAATGAACTGGATAAGAATGTGTGAAAGAAGATGTCATCCACGCTTTTTGGTTGACATTGTAGCTTTCAAGATGTTTTCTAATCTTACTTATAAAAAGAAAAAGACGAGACTTAGTATGTGTACAAACTAGAATGTACCAAACAACGCTGAAAACAGAAGTAATGTTCAGTTCGAGAGGTGAATGTGTCTTCGCCGAATTGTTTTATTAGTCCAGGTGAGATCAAAACAATAAACATAAGGGGAGGCTCTACAGTTGTAATGGTTTATCGCATCATGACAAGCACTGTTTACAACACTGGAATATCTTTAATATGGATATATTACTATACTAATAATAATATTTAGCACCGCGTCTTACTACCCGTTTTGGTTATACTCTTCAAGTACTAATTACTCTAATGGATTAAAAATTGGGAAGGTTGAATGAGAGGAGGTGATCCCGCGTTTGCTAAGAGGGGGAGTGGAGAACCATTTAGGATAAACCACCTCCAGTTCACCCGACCGAGATTCGAACCTCGAGTTCCCCGTCCTCAGCAGTGGAGCTCAACACGACAAGTGCGTTAGCTAACTACACCACCGAGGCGGGTAAGTACTAATTATTCTTATGGGCTAGAAATTGGGAATGTTGAATATATAGAAAGTGAAACCACATTTGCTTGGAGGGATAGTGGAAGGTCATTTAGGGAAAACCACCTCCATTTCATCCTAGTGAGATTGGAACCTCATTCTCCCTGTACTCGGCAGTCTAGCCTAACACGAAATTTGCGCGTTATTTAACTTCACCACTGAGGGGTATATTAATGAATACATCAGCACACGAATTATAGACTAACTTAAATCTGGAACAGACACAACATCCAGCCCCCGGCCGTTGAGACATCATTTTGAAAAGGTAAACTCACATTTCACCAATGATTAGTTTCACAGCCATGCCAGGAATCAAACCCGGGACCCTTAACTCAGTAAACAGACACGTTACCGACTGAACCAAGGTGTCGAACAAAAGTTGATTGTTATGCTCTTTGGTGGACAAAGATGTTTCTTTTTCCCACTGTTTCTTCAAGAGTATATTATTACATTTATGCTCTATAGTGGAGTATTTCTACAACAATGCATATTATTTATTTTCAAAAATCTTATGAGTTTTTAGTGAATATGTCTATTCTGAGATAAAAGAGAGGGAAAGTCTGTGTGGTGCACCGTACCATTATAAAGAATGATGAATTTAATAGGCAATTTATCAGACAATTAATTATATCAGCATATGACCTTCAAAATAAAATAATTCTACAACACAGCAACTAGTACTCCTTTCATTAGTTTATCATTATTAAATTACAAGCGAGAATTTTAGTAATAATACATCTTTCATCCATGCTGGTAATGGAACCAGATACCAGATACCAGATACCATAGGATGATGCGCTACCAACCGATCTAAGTTAAAGAAACAAAAATATGTTTGACATGTATTAATTACTATCATTATGATTATTATTATTTGATAGTAGAGTACTTTATTTTCCTTCCCTTAAAATAAAATTCAAACTTATGAAGAATGACAGAAAATCTAATGATAAAAATTCTCTCCTAAAAGACCAAGGTTTGGTATCCACCAAGTTGCCCAGCACAAACCCGCTTCGGTGGACGCATGGTCTAAGACATCACCCTCACGTTAGACAGACAGCTGAAGACGGGAAATCGGGATTCAATCCCGGTCAGGTGAATTGAGGGAGGTTTTTGTTAAAGGGTTTTTTGACTCTCTCTCCTATGCAAGTACGTGTATACTTCCTCTAAATTTAACCTTCCTAGGCGCTAAGGCCATAGTATAATTTGTACATAGGAGTGCAAGTCGATGGGGTGCTAAAAAAAAGGGGGGGCACAATTGTTTCAACATATTATTTTTCTGTCTTTTATTTGTTTTTGTTCTGAAGGAATTCTTTAAGATAATATCTCTTCATCTTACTACTTTTTAAGTTGAATGCAACTAGTAACTGTTATTAGAATATACAAAAAAAACGTCATTAGCTTTGTGTTGATAGCTGGCACTAGAATATAATATAAACAATGTATCAAGCTATTTTCTTGTTTCTTGTTATTACAGAATTTCTACAAGCTTTAGTCAAGCTACATAAAGAGTACGGTTCCATCGTCAGGTTGTGGCTCGGCGCAGATTTATTTGTTGTACTGTCTGATCCCAAATATGTTGAGGTAAGCAGGTAGCCAACCATCTGAAAGTACATTCACAACCCCCCCCCC